>JAXBDA010008864.1:0-13779 GCA_036023075.1 Gaultheria prostrata
TTTCAATGAGGTCTATCAAACAAGATCCACATTGATTAGAAAATTATTTTTGCAAGTACATTATTTTTTAGTTTGAAAATTGCACGTAGTTTCGTAGTGAGCAAACAAATTGGGACGGAGGGAGTACAATTTAAAGTGGGTATAACGAGCTGAACCGGAGTTAGAGATAGGACAGTGACGTGACCCGGCCCGTTAGTGAGGAATACACTTTTTTTTTTGGTACTTCGGAAATTCATAGATCAACTAAATGGAAACAGAGTTAAAGCTTGTCCGAAATCCGTTTACCAGGGAATTGCTTTGTTTCGTGCTGGACTTTGTTTTGCAGGTTTCACCGGTTTCTCATTGTGGTGGTGCACTGGCGGTGGATCTTTGAATGCTTGTGTTTAGTTTAATTGTGTATTATAGCTTATGCTTTATGTATTTTCATTGTGTTTTGTTTTGTTGTGTAGGTTAGTTTCACTGTGTTTTGTTTTGTTGTGTAGGTTAGTTTCGGACCTTGCTAGGGGGACATACGAGATTGTACAGACGACGTACCGACGGCCGTATAGGTCCCAAACGGCCGTCGCCGGTGCCGTCGGTACGTCGTCTGTACAATCTCGTCTGTCCCCGTAGGATTACCGGTTAGTTTCACTGTGTTTTGTTGTGTAGGATAGATGTAATGGCATTGCAGGTCTCCCTGCGTCTGTGATCGGTTGCATCATTTAACTCCTACTGTACCAGCATTGCCCAGTGATCAATAATATTTTCTCTATATTCTCAAAAAAAAAAAAAAAAACTAAACGGAAACAGAGTTTTGCGACAGGTGATATGCATCACTATTGCATTGGAAAGGAATACAATCGATGATAAGTATTTATTTTATTTTTCAACGAATTTCCTGTAATTTAAGTTGAAGTTTTTTTATTTATTCGTGGTGCGCATAATATGTACTCCATTTGGTAATCAATAGGAGCAAAATTATGAAAAGAAAAAAAAAACAGTAATTACGTACAGATTGACCATTAGATATATGGGCGAGGTTAATTTTACAAGAGAGACATAAGGCGCGTGATGGGAAATGGATTGGAGAAATTACTTTTCGCTTTTCCCCAACTCTTTATTTATCTTCTAGTAAAAACTATATGGGTCCCTCTCTTTATAATGTTTAGAGCCGGCTCTAAGTTGAAGCTCGAAATACGCCCGCTTTAGGCCCTCAAAATTTGCGAATTTTAGAGGCCCCTCCTACTTTGCTACCCTTTTAATCTTCCAAAGATATGTCGATACAGGACCTCTTTACTCTTTGCTTCAGGCATTGAAAAGTCAGGGCCGGCCCTAATGATGTTACACTTTTGTGTTACTTCAAACATAGAAAACAAGAAGAAGAAAAGGAGTACACTCATGGAAGAAAAAAATGCAATCTATCATTTCCCTATTTTACCGATACTTGTGTTAAAATATCTATAATAAATTTTCCAATTGCGATATTGCTTTGATAATCACATATTCTCAATCATGGCTCGTGTATGTTGCCACTCAAATAGAACAAGCTTTTTATGCAAAGGAATTCGAAACGCGCTCAACATAGTCAAAATAAGGGTTATAGGAACAAATGTTACGGCCTAAACCTTTTTATATAAACAAATTATTTTGCAGTTTAATTTGTATTAAATTCAGATATACCAATTTAATTTCTACCAAATGTGAATTGATGAGCATGCCTTACATTTTCAAGAATTTGGGATATCACACAGGCACTCTTCTTTTTAGGTAATCACATAATTAGCAGAGTCAGGGAAAATAAATTAGTATCTCCCTGTTTTGGACTTTGACGGTATATGGCTAAGGGGGTGTTCCGCTAAGAGAGTTTTTTTATTTTTTGGTTTTTCATGACTTTTTATGCGATGTATTGTGAGAGAGTGACTGTCTCGATTTTAGGAATAACCTGGCTTTTTGGTTTTATGTGATGTATTGACATGAATTTGGTTTGACTATTTGCTACTGAAATTGTAGTATAGAGAAATTGGTTTGTCAAAGGGAGTTGACCCAATCTCGTGCATGCACCCATAACCATAGTAATTTTTGTGCCTTAAAAGTGAATTAACACTTCAATTTTTATGTCTTATTTGCAAATTGAAATTAATGGAAATGGAGTTTGACTATTTGCTACTAAAATTGCGAATTGGGAGACTGTAGTGAGCAATCGTTGCCTTCCGAAATGCTTTCAATAGTCTGGATTTGCAGTTACTTTAGTACAGGTCAAAGTGCTTTATTATTAATAATAAAGCTTCAGCGAATCTGGACAATTGATTGTCAAGATGCACAACTGCGATGGTTCACTACGGACCCCGTTTCCCTAAATTTGTGTAGAAAAATTGGTTTGTCAAGGGAGTTGACCCAAGCTCATGCATGCACCCAAAACCAATAGTAATTTCTTTGCCTTAAAAGTGAACTACCACTTTAATTTTATGCATGATTTTGCACATTGAAATTAATGGAAATGACAAGTGGTGGCTAGCTCATGCGGTAGAACTCTTTGATGCCCCACACTGCATCTCGGGATCGAAGTTCATTCCTCCCTCCGCCATGTAATAGATTAGGAATGACGAATGACAAAAAAAAAATAATAATAATAATGGAAATGGAGATTGTAACAAGAAACAGAGATTTGCCTTTTCCATCTCATTAATTTTTTAAGCACGTGTTCGTCCGCTTTGTAGTTCGGTCGAAGTTCCAAACCACATGGATTTATACGATGCCTAACCTGATTTTTTAGGTCGGTCCAACATTACGTGAATTACTTACTAATTCTCTAAAGACGTCTAATAATTGTTATACGATGCCTAACCTGATTTTTTAAATCGGTCCAAAATTACGTGAATTACTTACTAATTCTCTAAATACGTCTAATAATTGTGATTGTGTACCATTTGGTTGACAACCAAACCAACGTGATGCCTATCCAGATTATCCCCCTTTTTCCCAAAAGGTCAGCGTTGTTCGGGCGAGCTTACTTGTATATCGATTAATCCCCTTGCCGGTCCGGTCAAGGGGGGCTTCGGTACTACAAAATCACAATAAGTTTTTTTTCTTGCGGTCTGACTCCAAGAATCAATCCCTGATCAATTATATGAGGAGCAAACCCACTAACCAACCAGACCAAGGGTGAGTTTCCGAGAAGATTTTGGGTGCAAATAGGGTATGGTGACATGTGGTACCCATGCGGCACATCCGGGCCGTCCAAAAATGCAACTTACGGTCCGGATTGAAAAACACTTATGCTTTTTTTTTTTTTTTTTAAAATCCACTTGGCATTTCAATTCGGACCATCGGTTATGATCTTTGATTGCCCGGATATAACGCACGGGTACCACGTGATACCCTCCCGTACCCAAAATATTCTCTTTCCAAACCTAGCTCTGTTTGGCCCTCAAATGTTAACCCCTGATTAGAAGTAAAAAAGAAACTGTTTTTCCTGCATTGTTTTCGTCTCTGTGATTACACGTGCAATCACATAACCTAAGTACCTAACTAGTCCTAGTTTGGTGCTTTCCCCAAGAGTCTACGTACGTGATTTTACACATTTCACCTTCCCCTCAAACCCTTCTGCCCCTAACCTTCCTTCGTTTTGCACATCCCCAATCATTCCCTTAAAATGGACCCTTCAACATCTGGCCCCATTAATTTTTTTTCCTCATGAGGTAAGATTTTAATATATTAGAATTCAATTTTTATGAGAGCGTCGACGTTATTTCATTCGTTACAATCAAAATTTTACTACAGAACACGCCGGCACACAAACAGTAGGCTAATTTCTCAAGAAATTTTTCCCCAAGGCAAGATGTCATTAATTTATTAAAGTTTGATTTTTCTAAGAATGTAAATGTTATTCCAACTCTTTTAAATTTGAATTTCCATATCATAAAATGATGCTACACGAGCAGTAGACCAACTAAACACGTCACTTGCCTAATAGGTTCATTCAATCAATTATTTATGGTTACTTTATGACACAACAGTAAATTATTCACATGACACAATGCTGAACTTACATGCATCGAACGGTCTAAACACAATTGTGTTAAAAATTATACTAAAAATTATGTTCCCTCGTATAACTCACCATCACTTTTTATAATACCGTGACTGTGACATAATATGATTACTTTAATTTCCCTTTCACATAACCTAAGTAAGTAAGTAGACTCATTCACCTTAAATTAGAAAAACAATAACTAGAAATTGGTCAAATATATTTATTTATTTTTTCTTTCTAAATGCATCTCCAATGTGATTCACTTTGATTTTCTAGTTGCATAAATCCAACAAATAAGAGGTAGCATAAAAAACAATCAAAAATAATTTTTTATTTTCTCCAATATAAATTGCACCTTCCTCCTTCATAGCCAACCCCTCGCTTTCAGCACTTCACTTTTATTCTCCTTCACTCTCTCTCTCTCTCTCTCTCTCTCTCTCTCTACAGAGCTCGTACAATCACCGAAACTTCGGCCGACACGTAACTACTACCGGTATACGACACGGAGTTGGCTACACTCCTCGTCAAATCATCCGAAGAAAGGGGAGAGAAGGACATGTCGCCGGCGGCCGCAGTTGGGTCACCGTCGATGACGACGGCTCAACCACCACCGACGATGATGATGTCGGACGGGTATGCCAAGGACGCGATCATAGCGTGGTTCCGTGGCGAGTTTGCGGCGGCGAACGCCATTATCGACGCGCTCTGCGGCCACCTGGCTCAGGTGGAGGGCGGATCGTCCGAGTATGAATCGGTTTTCGCTTCGATTCACAGGAGGCGGTTGAATTGGATCCCGATTCTTCAGATGCAGAAGTACTTCTCCATTGCTGACGTGACTCTCGAGCTGCGACGAGTCGCGGAGAAGAAAGTGAAAGGGGATGATGATGTGAAAAGTGACGAGAAAATGAAGGATTTTGTGAATGTTGAAGAGAAATCGTCGACGGAAAGCGTTGAATGTGGCGGTGGAGAGGTGATCGATGAAGGTTCGATGAGAGATGATTCACTCGAAAGCGAGATTACTGATACAGGTAAGTATTACTATTCCGTTAATATAATAAAATTTCGATATAAAAAAAGGTTGTAAAAAGGTTGGGTAGGCTTTTGGATGGTTTTGTGGAAATTGTACGTGAAATTATAGAATTTCGTTATTTGTTTTTCTCGACATGAATTTCGTTGATTGAAAAGAGAATTTTTCGTTGTTCTTTAAACAAGGAAAAGAGAAATTTTATTTTTCTTCTTCAAATTTTTTTTTTTCAAATCGGCTCCTTTTTATTTATTTTTAATCACCTGAACATGTTGAGTATTCATGTAGAAATTGTTGTACCACAAAAATAAATCATGTCGTATTTTTCTTCGATTTTGAATTCAACGGTGTTTGGTTGGTAGAAGTCAGACCCCGTGCGTAACCAAATTTCAATTTTGCTCTGCTTTTGAATTCAACAGTTTTTGGTAAGCAATGGAACAGTTGCGATTCTTGTGGTGCCGATCAGATCGTTCAAACCCGTTGCCTGTCTAGAAATTGACGAATTTGTTTCCTTTTTTAAATCGATATTTTTATCACCTTTTCCAGACTAAAATACTAGTAAATTTTTACTGATTAAATTTAATACTCGAAGATTTTGAGTGGTTCTAGGCACGGGGAGGTCTACGGCTTTTTTGGTGAGTAATTATTCGGTGGTTGTACAACACAACATGAATGTGTAAGGGACCATTCAGGGTATATTAATGGTTGGTATTTTTGTTTCATTCACGCTAATTTTTTTGAATTAATAATTCATCTCATCGAAAAGAATCTAACGAGAAACACATAAAAAAGTCTTCATGATATAAAAAGTTTGAAAAGATTTCTTTAGTATCATGTCATTTACTACTACGTAGTATTTTTTAATATTGGTTCATATTTTTATACTGATTCTTTTCGTAGAGACTCAAAATTTATTGGAAAAAAAATTAGTAAACAAATCGCTACGGGTAAATAATCATGACCGTCTCTAAACAAACTAGTTTTCCCCAAATTCACCCCGCGGGCAGTATTCTTGAAATGGCAATAGTTTTGTTGACCACATTTTAGCTATGATATATCACATATAACGGAGCACATTCTATCAATACAATAGTAACGCATAAATTTGATCACTCGCTCTCCTCGAAATACCCAAATTCTAGTATTTATTTTGCTTCATCAATCAGGAGTTGACAGGTTAGTTTTGGGGGGTAGCGAATACCAATTTAGCTGATCAGGCCTCGAGATGGGTGTGGGATCATTAATTCCCGACTTTATTTGCTGCGGCGTGTGCTCTTAACCGTCTGATCTTAACGGACGTCACGGCTGCGTCGTGTTGGGGCTTTATTTGGGTAGGTTGGTTGGCGGAGGAGCTTTTGACAATTCTTCCCTTGGGATTCTAATCCCGAGGTCCTATAAAACTCGGTGTCTGCGACTCGTTTGACTAAAAAACGAGTTAACTCTGTGATCTTTTGTGAGACTTTTTTTGGGTTTGGAGAACAATAATGATATATACACACACTTTCAACCACACACCCTCTCACATGTGGTGGGGCCCACCCCATGTGGGACCCACAGTGGACCCCACCACATGTGAGAGGGTGTGTGGTTGTATGTGGTTGAAAGTGTGTGTATGTATCATTATTGTTTGGCGAATATGCCAGCCGTAAGTGAATGCGCATAGTGAAAAAGGTGCACTTTTATGGGAAAACGATGTTTGGACGGCTGGATAAACTAATCCACCACTTCTATTTCGGGATTGGATATCAGTGTTTTGAGTCTTAGTGCTATGACCACCATCGAATTTGACTAGATATTTATGAGGATTTCATGTTCAGTGTTTGGTTACGATTGTTACCGTCTAGAATAATTATCATTAGATATATATATATATATATATATATATATATATAATCTTTACAAAGCGTGACAAAACGTCCTGACAAAGATGGAAGAAGCAAATATGTTTTGAAAAAACAACTGGAGTAAATTATTTGGATGCTGGTGCAATGACAAATTGACAACTAATAACATGGGTGATAAATGATTTGAAACAAGGGCAAGCCGCCAGTGATTCTTTCATTGATTGATTCTCTAAACCAACTGTACAATTATATATAGATGAGAGAGACACCAAAAAGAAATAAACTCAATTCTGTGTGTGTGTGTGTGAACCAATTTTTGTGGGACGGGCACATTGCTTACTAAAATCCCTTTATAAAAAAGTGAGGAATAAGGTGATTGCAGTTTTCATGGCTGCTATTTTTGTTCTGGAATCTGACATCCAACCAAACATCAGTATTAGGAATCAGTGTTTTCACCAAAGTTTTCACGCTTGCTATGATACCAGAGCAGAAATTAAATTCATACGGCAATGACTAAAGTACTTTGCCAGGAATGCCAGTAACTAGACCTAGAAATGCGCCGGATTATTGCTGTTACAAACGTCACTTCTAAATAGTATTTTGATAACTGGATGTCTAGGTCAGCTTGTGACTACCTCGACTAATTTCAGTTTGGTTGCTCATGTTTTAAACAAAGAAGATATCATTGGGACGAGAAGTTAACGGTGCTGAAGTGATATATTAGTAACAATCAGATTGCTGATTCCATTCCACTTGTCCTCTTGAAATGCAGGATCTCAAGAACTGCAGCCCACATCAGAAAATGTAGATTTATGTTCTAACCATGAAGACTGCGAGGCACGTCGTGCTCTGATCAAGATGACAAAAGGGTTTACAGCCAAAGAACATGTCAAAGGGCATATGGTTAGTTCTTTCTTTCATAACTTCTTTTATTTACATATTCGTGGATGGAAGCCAGGAGTCGGACGATTTAAACGAATGTAATGTGATTGATTGGCAGGTGAATGTAGTCAGAGGTCTGAAGTTGTATGAAGACATATTCACTGATTCAGAGCTCTCTAAGTTAAATGACTTGGTGAATGAGCTCCGGGCTGCTGGCCACAATGGAGAACTCTCAGGTGGATCCCCGTGTGATTCGTGATGCTTTTATAATTAAAAGTTGTTGTTTCCTTTGGGCACAAGGTTCTGAGATAGTAATGGACGCCCTCTGTAGGTTTGGTTGAAAAGGTTTGGCTTTTATGTTTTATCATTTCCATTCTCAGTTAATTGCATTTATATTCGACCTCTGATCAATTCAGTCACTCAAATCTCAAGGTCATCTAGATTTGGACCTCGCTCCTTGGAATTAGGTTTTCAGTTGTGATTTTGAATTTGTTTATGCTCAGTGTTTAGAAAGTTTTTTTTTTTTTTTTTTTTGAACTGGAGTGTTATGAAGTTAACTTGTGCTTTATGTAAGGTTTTTGTTTTGACAATTCAAGCTTATTAAATACAGCTATAAATAGTCTCTCTCTTGATTCAGCTGTTTTTATTGTTTGTTCTTTGAGATTATATTTCGCTGCCTTGAGGAAGGGTGAATTAGTTGCATAAATTTCAAAATCGTCTTTCTTCACATCATTTAATCATATTTCAATGCAAATGGTTTATGTATAGGAGAGACCTATATTCTGTACAACCAGCAGACGAAGGGGAACAAACGAGAGCTAATTCAACTTGGAGCTCCTATTTTTGAGCACATGAAAGAGGAAGGAACCGGCAAAGATGAAGATGGTAAGAATAGCTTTACGCCTGAACATATTTGTTTTTCTTCTACAAGAGTCGATCTTTGACACTTATTTCATGGAAATATCCTTATTAATGGTACAGGTCATATTGAGCCAATTCCTACTCTTCTTCAAGGAGTAATTGACCACTTGATTCAGTGGCATCTGATTTCAGAGAATCGAAAACCAAACAGCTGCATCATCAACTTCTTTGATGAGGTATATTGATGTTCTTGCTTCATCCTCTTTATAGTGTTCACGTTCTTTGGGTTTGTTAATGAAAGCTAGTTGTAGATAACACTTGGTACCTTCGTTTCATTCAACGAGCACAATTTTGTACGAATAGCTTATGAACTAAGCGCTGAATACTATTGTGTAGGGTGAATATTCACAGCCTTTTCTGAAACCTCCTCATTTGGAGCAACCTATCTCTACTCTTCTCCTCTCTGAATCAACTATGGCTTTTGGAAGAACTCTCGTAAGTGACGCTGATGGGAACTACAAAGGGCCACTCATGCTTTCCATGAAGGAAGGGTATGTACTCGAGATATCTTCTTGCTCTACTTGCTTTTCTGTTTCTCGTGGAGTTGCACTTGGGCATCCACACTTGTGAATCACAATTTAGATGCTGATGCTGCATATCATGTGTGGCATAACCCTAGGAGGATGGAATTGTAAAACAAAGCAATGATACAAAAACAATTTGGTTAGGGGGCAATAATGCTGCATGTGCTTGGTTGCTTTTCATGTTTTTCTGCAAATTTGGCAAATCTGAACTGATTTTGGTTCTCTCCATAGGTCTCTTCTAGTCATGAGAGGAAACAGCTCTGATATGGCAAGGCATGTAATGTGCCAATCTCCAAACAAAAGAGTGAGCATCACATTCTTCAGAGTCCGGTCCAACACAAGCCAAAACGACTCATCAACAATACCTCCTCTGACTAGAGCCATGACTCTATGGCAGCCCAGTGTCCCCAACTCATTCACCATTCCAAATGGAGCCATGAATGGCTACGAAGCGACAATGGATATGATCCCTAAATGGGGAGTTCTTCGTACCCCTGTGGTCATGTTAGCAGCTCCAGTGCACCCAATGGTTCTGAGCCCCAGAAGGAGCTCGAATGGTAGTGGTACTGGCGTGTTCTTACCCTGGGCGGTTGGATCAAGGAAACCGGCTAAACATCTTCCTCCCCGTGCTCAAAAGGGACGACTTCTCGCTCTTCCGTCCGCAGGCGAAACGCTTAAAAAGGAAGTCACCTTGGATTCATGTATGCTTGGTGAGGTGAAAACGGGGTAAGCTGTCTCAATGCAGCACTGAGGCAAGAGCAGGTAGGCGACCAAGGGATGGCAACTGTTAGCTGCAAACTCGGGAAGAGCTTCGCTTGTTGTAACAATTAGTCTCAGGTGCTTATATATGATTGACAATTTTATTTTTATTTTTCCCGGCTCCTATCTATGAGAAGAATTAGGTTCTAGTGCTGGTTTTTCTTCAGTGTCGATTGTCGTAGGGCTGTAGAGAGAGTTGAGTTTTAAATTAAAGGAGTGTGAATTAGTCTTGAAAGAGGACTGGTTTTGTGTTAACTTCATCTTGTAGGGTTTTTCCCAATTAAGCTGTTCACAGGACAAATGCGGGCGAGGTTGCATATCTGTACGTATATGCAGTTTTTTTTTTTATCGTTCAGAAGGAATCTTATTAAAGGCAATACTTGAACTTTTCTGTCGAACTCTACTCATGAGGCCTCTAAATTAAAAACTATCGTTACTCTTCACAAAAAAAGTATATCATACAGGTAGCAAAATCTCGAGAATCAGCTGAAAGGCCGTAGTCACTCGGTTGTGGGGCTTGACGATACGATCGGTGCTAGCAAGAAGTCGAAGCTGTTTTCTCTTGCTGTGACGTGCTTTCTTACTGCTGGAGTGCTGGAACTCCGAACTCAAGTATTATCTTCCTTATCGAACCATCTTTGTGCCGGGCAAAAGTAGGATCAGTAGATAAACCCACTTCATGGCCACCAAAATAGATAGTCATAGAATTTACGTGAATCAGTTATCATGCAAAGAACTGCATATTTCCAAGCGGTCATCTCCATGACTGGGGGAGCAACGAATGGACGTTTATCTCCATTCTGTCATTAGGTTTGGTGAGGACAATTGATTCTATCGCGGTGTCTTGAATCCTCATGAAAAGATATCATTACAGGCCGCAAAGCAATGTCTTCGTCAATCACATATTCTCTCACTTTCTTCCTTTGACCTTTCACACTTCATTCAGTGAAACAAATTATAACCTTCTACTCTACTGGATGGAATTGAGAACGCATTCATCAAGCGCCAGTCGACATGCTTTTTGATAACTGAAGATAGCAGAAAATGAAATGACATACCAGTACCACCCCACGAGGTTCTACAATGCTAGAAAGCCCTGAAGTATCGTGACAATAACTTTTTCTTCCAACCAATGTAAATCATCAAATCTTGAAAAAATTAGCATGAGGCAATCAGATGAACTTCGATAGAGATTTGTAGCAATATATATCGGATGCAAGTGGCACCGTTGGGGAATAACCATTAACCAGAACTAAATTGGACAATTACCCCGATTGCAGAACTGGGAGACCAAATCTTTGTTGCTATGAAAGGGAAAGGATGGAACAATCAACCGATATGTAAAAATATTGATGCCTTTAAGTTTTGCAACCATGTTTCGACATCCACACGATCATCAAAAGCTATAAGTCAGCAGCCACAAAGAAAAGGCTATAAATGTAGAGGGTTTCATTATTATTGAAATCAAATACTCAACTCCCGGTACTATACAGAACAAATAACAGTTTGAAAGAATAAATTTGCTTACACAATGAAGAAACCCACCATCCCATGCAAGTAAACACTTATAATTTGGACAGAAAACAACACATTGCTATAATAAGTTGAGCAGTGGAACTCTTGCAATTTATTACTTGACAGCTCCATCATCATCTTCTTCAATATCCCAATTCAAATCCTCATCTTCATCTGCAGCACTCAGCCTCTTTCGCAGTTCAGCTCTATTGGGGCTCCCATTATTTCGTTCTTTCTTTTCATCAACACCATCAAGATCCTCAATCTCATCCCACCCAAGGTCTTCCTCCTCAGGCAATGATGGCTGAGTCGACACAATTGACACATCACTATCTTTGCAAGAATCAACATTATCAACCTTCCCTTCTAAATCCACCTTCACATCGGACACGGCTACCGACTCACCAACATTCACTTCAGAAACTTGCTCCTCTTTTTCACCACTTGTTTCCGTAACACTTCCCTCATTCACATTACCCGCATTGTGCTCAACAATCTTAGACTTCTCAACTTCTTCTTCATTGGTTCCACTCTCCTCCTTCACAACTTCAGGCACTTCTTTACTAGCTAATTCCTTATCTTTCATCACAACTTCGGGCACTTCTTTACTACCCAATTCCTTATTTTCCCCCATTTCTTCATTCCCTTTCGACAAACCATTAGTCTCTTCATCATCATCGTCGACATCCCAAGTCAATTCTTCATCAAAATCAGTTGAAATCGCTCGCTTAACAAGATTAGCTCTTACATTCTCCTGTTGCTTAAGCTTATCCACCTTATAAAAATACCTACACCAAAACGTCTCGCGATCAACTACATTCGGCACGACCCTATTATAAATCCCGTCCATGTTCCCATTTTCTTCAACCAGGCTCTTAACTTCCTCACTCTTCTCATCCAACACAAACCCTAATTTCCACTTCTCGTAATCCTCCAAATCCTCCGGTTCTTCACAGTAAGTATTCGGATCACTCTGAATTGAATGCAATTGTGCATTGAATCTACTGTACTTATTAGAGCTCGAGCTCTGATTACCATAACTAGCCGAATTAGAATCGGATTCAACATCGGACGGTGCAAGTAAGGTTTCCTTACCGTGTGATATGATCTCAGCCGTCGACTTCCAAACACCGTCGATGGACGCCGGGAGATCCTTGACGACGTGGCCGGCGACCTCGCGAAAAGCTGCCGTTTCCTTGTGCAGACCCGATTGGAATTCCTTGAGATCGCGTTTGTAGGTCTCGATGACAGATTCGGATCGGGTGGCGATGGTCTTGATCAGACCTTCGAAGTTCCACCCACCGCCGCCGCCGGTGGACGAATTCGGAGAGTGCTGATCTGAGAGGTCGTTGTCGTGTTGCTGAGGTGGGTTTGTGGGGGATTCGGGTGGGGAATTTTGTTGGGTTTCGGGTACTGGAGGATCCGGATCCTCTGAGAGAATGGATCTGAGGAAATTCATGGATTTTGTATTTGTGACGGAGAATTGGGGCAAGGGGTTCACTCACTTCTGGGTGTGGGAGAGAGAGAGAGAGAGTTGAAATCAAGATCAACAGAAGCTATACGTAACGAAAAACAGTCTACGATGCGCAAGGTGCGAAGTGTACACCTCCTTTTGGGCTCATAAATTTGTTTGACCTTTAAGCCCACAATTAAGCCCATATTAAAGCCCTTTGCAAAGACTAATCTCCGTCCGGTCAAAGATAAGTTATTCACGCTGAAACTAGATTCACATGAAAATACTTTTTTCCGAGCTCCGAGTCTCTTTCGTTTCACTGGAAGTTCAGACCAAAACATGTGAGAGGAGTTGCTGGATTCAACAATAGTTAAAACTAAGAGAAAAAGTCAAAATGACACCTAAACTTTACACTCAATGTCACACAGACACCTAAACTTTTTTTCGCGTCAATTAGACCCTGAACTTTGAAAAGGCACCTGCCGTTATATTCTGTCCATATTGGGACGGAAATTACTGGGATTTTTTGTTGGAGATCAAATTTCGATGATCCGAACCGTTAGATGTGTTTAAAACATGTTTTTAAGGTTCCACGGGAAAATTTGTCAAAAACAAATTCCCGGAAGGGCTTGATTCGAGCATTGTTCGATGAAATTGAAATAATTTCATCGAACAATGCTCGAATCAAACCCTTCCGGGTATTTGTTTTTGACAAAATTTCATAAAATGTACTAACAGTTTGTTTTCTGTGGTAGCTTTAGTTGGTAGTTGGTCTGTATATTTGTCACAAACATACGTGGTTATAACTTCCATGTTGGATGGAGGATGACAATAAAGTGATGCTA
>JAXBDA010008865.1:0-13776 GCA_036023075.1 Gaultheria prostrata
TTTTGTGGGTCCTTGGGCACCATAACAAGAATAGGCCAACCAAGTTCCAATTTGTGAGGTCCGGGGAAACAGTGAGTAGGCATTTCAACGCAGTTTTGTTGGCGGTCTTGCGACTTTACAATCAATTTTGGCATCATCCCGAACTTGTTCCTGCTAATGAGCCATACCGTAGGTGGAAGTGGTTTGAGGTAAAATAACCTTCCTCGTTGCATATAAATATTTCCCCTTCCCATTCTTGCTGTTTCTGAGTACTAAGATTTGTGCATAACAGAATTGTCTCGGGGCTTTAGATGGTACCTTCGTACCTGTCCTCCCCCCAGCAGCAGACCGGGCACGATATAGGTCAAGGAAGGGTGACTACGCAACGAATGTCTTAGGAGTTTGTAGTCGAAACCTACGCTTCATATATGCGTTGTCTAGTTGGGAAGGGTCTGCCTCAGACTCGAGAGTGCTTCGCAACGTGTTGATGAGGCCTTATGGGTTGAGAATTCCACAGGGTACGTCACTTTTATAACCATGGTTTATACTACATACATCCACACTTGTCCCAATGTAATCACATAGAAGTAAATGCATTTTGTAGGTCGGTACTACCTCGTTGATGCTGGTTATACTAATGGGCCTGGATTGTTAGCCCCGTATAGGGGTCAACGATACCACATTAACATTTGGAGGCAAGGACACCAACCCCAAAGCCGGGAAGAGTATTTCAACATGAAGCACTCAAGCGCTCGAAATGTGGTTGAGAGATGCTTCGGGGTGTTGAAGATGAGATTTGCAATTTTGCGATCTTGCTCGTACTATCCCATTAGGACTCAATGTCGAATAGTCACCACTTGTTGCCTTCTCCACAACCTTATCAAGAGAGAAATGGCAGTGGATCCCATTGAACAAGAATACACTGCTTGGGAGCAAGCTAACGTGCATATAGTCCCACCAGATGACTACATTGACACCATCGAGCCAACCACACAATGGACCGAAATGAGAGATAACTTGGCAACTGAAATGTACAACCATTGGTTAGCTCACGGTCCGGGTGGGGAGTAGTTATTCATTTTGTCATTTGTAATGTTATTTGTATACTTATTCTCCCAATTGAAACAATTTTCCCATTACTAGCTTGTTCCATGTAATGACTAATTCGGCGGATTTTATGCCGTCTATTGAAAAACTTATTCCATTATGTCAT
This sequence comes from Gaultheria prostrata, assembly GCA_036023075.1. Taxonomy (NCBI): domain Eukaryota; kingdom Viridiplantae; phylum Streptophyta; class Magnoliopsida; order Ericales; family Ericaceae; genus Gaultheria; species Gaultheria prostrata. Next base: position 1,193 of record JAXBDA010008865.1, read on the forward strand.
ATTTATAGACTTCTGTAAGGTGAAATTGATTATGCACTTGTACAACAGCTTAGTCTACATAATGGATTCCGAACAAACTTCGCAATCCAACCCAACAAAGTCGAAGGGGAGAGGTAAGAATAAGGATAAGGGCAATGACAAGGACAAACAAAGTCGGAGGCTATGGACGGTGAGGGAAGAGGAAAGCCTCCTTCTATGCATGCTTGAAGAGTTTAACGACGGTTCAACATGGAAAGCCGAAAATGGCTTCAAGTCGGGCTTCTTCGGGGCAGTGGAGACCCGATTCCACAAGATGTTTCCCGGAACAAACATAAGAGCTAATCCAAATATAGATTCCAAGGTAAAAAATTGGAAGGAGAAATATGGTTTGCTTGCCGATATGCAAAGGCTAAGTGGTTTTAGTTGGGACCATAACACTAATTCGGTTATCGTGGATTCGCCGGATGTGTGGGAGGAATACGTGAAGGTAAATTATCCCATATTGAATTGTTACTTTACCGAGATAATTGCTATTTTAACGTAAATGTACTAATTTCGACATTTGCAGTTCCATGCCAAAGCCAGTGGAATGAATGGGAAGCCTTTTCCCATGTATCCAAGTTGGCAAATTCTATTTGGGAAGGATAGGGCAACCGGTGAAATAGCGGAGGATCCGCAAGAAATTCGTGACAATGGTTCCGAAGAAGAAATTGATCAACCCGGGCCGGACGAATCTTTTGTTAGCACCAATGATTGCTACACTCCAAGGTATGCCGATGGTGGTTACGTGTTTGGAGGTCCTTGTTTGTTTGACCTATCCGGAGGTGGTTCGCAAGCTCCCAATGCAAGCACTCCCACGAGCAATGCTAATGCCACCACTACTTCCACGAGCAATGTTAATCCCCCGCCGAAAAAGGCCAAGAAATTGACAAGGGCGGAGGCAAAACAAGCAGCACTTCACGAGGTATTGGGCAAACACATGGCTGACAGCAAAGAGGTGATGGAGAAGCTCGTGGTTGCTGTAGGGTTTGAGCAACGAATGTCGGAGAGAAAAAATGGGGTGTTTGCCGAGCTAGAGAAGCTTGACCTACAAGTGGAAGATATGTTGACCGCCAACGGAAAGATCTTGGCGATAGAAGAAAAGGTGGAAGAGTTCTATAGCGTACCGGAACGGTACAAGCAACACTGGGTTAACATGTTGTTGGAAGGGAAGCTTGATCCAAAAACCACGTAGGAATGTGGTTTGTCACGTAGGCTTAATAGGAACTCTATGTCCCTTTTGACTTAATGCCAACTGGAAGGCCTCCTTTTGGATGAATGTAATAACTACATACTAACTCTCTAACTACGTAGGCTTTTGTGGATGCAATTTGTCTAACATTCAGTTAATGTTATGTGCAAATTATGATGCAATATTATGATGTTTCCAGGTGAATGGCTATGATGAAATTAGGGCAAACAACCATTGGTGAGCCACTCGCTTTTGGAAGATTTCTTATGACGGCCAATGGCTTAACAACCATTTGGCAACATAAGATGTCGCCAAGTCATGGATTGTGACCATGAAATACTAGTCTCTAAGCCAAAGTTCATTCGTGCTGGGAATGTGTGTGTGTGTGTGTGTGTGTTGCTATGTACTGAAATTAGGGCAAACTATGGTAAAAAAAATGGCCACTGGACAATGTTGCTGTTATGCGGGTTTAAGTTGCAGGTTATGAGCACTGGATAGTATTTTGTTTTGCTGGGCTTCTTGTGGTGCCATTTCTGGTACTTCATAATGCAGTTTGTGGCTGTTTAGGTGAGTGTGTGGCTGTTTGGGTGAGTGTGTGGTTGTTTGAGTTTTTTGGGCTCCTTACATGCATTTTTCTGGGCACTTAAGCATGCTGGTTTTTGGGCTCTTTGAATGCAGTTTTCTGGGCACTTTGAATGCAGTTTTTTTGGATCTTGACATGCACTTTTCTGGGCAGTTTAAATGCTATTTTGTTGGGCTCCTTATATGCAGTATTCTGGGCAGTTTGAATGCTGGTTTTTGGGCACTTTGAATGCAGTTTTGTTGGGCTTTATAAATGCAGTTTTCTGGACATTTTAAATGCTGTTTTTTGGGCTACTTACATGCTATTTTCTGGGCTGTTTTAAAGCTATTTTTTGGGCTCTTTGAATGCAGTTTTCTGGGCACTTTAAATGCAGTTTTGTTGGCTCTTGACATGCACTTTTCTGGGCAGTTTAAATGTTATTTTGTTGGGCTCCTTATATGCAATATTCTGGGCAGTTTGAATGCTGGTTTTTGGGCACTTTGAATGCAGTTTTGTTGGGCTTTATAAATGCAGTTTTCTGGACATTTTAAATGCAGTTTTTTGGGCTACTTACATGCTATTTTCTGGGCTGTTTTAATGCTATTTTTTGGGCTCTTTGAATGCAGTTTTGTTCGCTCTTGACATGCACTTTTCTGGGCAGTTTAAATGCTATTTTGTTGGGATCCTTATATGCAGTTTTCTGGGCTTTATAAATGCAGTTTTTTGGACAGTTAAAATGCAGTTTTTTGGGCTATGATGAATGCAGTTTTCTGGGCTTTATAAATGCAATTTTCTGGACAGTTAAAATGCAATTTTTTGGGCTATGATGAATGCAATTTTCTGGGCTTTATAAATACAGTTTTCTGGACAGTTTGAATGCAATTTTTTGGGCTATGATGAATGCAGTTTTCTGGGCTTCATACATGCAGTTCTCTGGACAGTTTGAATGCACTTTTCTGGGCAGTTTGAATGCACTTTTGTGGGCTATGATGAATGCATTGTTGGGGGAATTATAATGCAGTTTTATGGGCTAATTTACTGTGTTGAAATGATATTTTTTGGGGCTATGATGAAATAGGGCAAACAACGTAATGTTAGGCATCACCTTGGCAGGGATACTTATGACGGCCAATGGCTTGACAAACCATTTGGCAACATCAGTAGCAGCCAAGTGATGCATTGTGAGCATCAAAAACAATTTCTGAGCCTTGTTTGTTTTAGTGTGTCTGTGTGAGCGTGTGAGTGCATTTGCATTGCCCAGAAAACTGCATAAACAGGTGTCCAAAAAAATTGCATTTCAAACTTTGGAAAATTAAGGCTGGTAGTTGCTACATGGTGTTTGCATTGTTGGTAGCTGCCCTTTGGTTTGTGTTCATCCTCGTTAACGGCTATGATGATTTTTCGCGTAAAAAAGGCAAAGCACTCGTGTCGGCACACAAATTATGATGGTCATTGGTTGCATAGCCGTTTGGCAACATAATTTGTTGTTGGACTTGTGCAATGTGTGCCGGTGCCATTGAAAATCTGAGCCAACTACACTCCTATGTGCACTGTTAGTACATGTTAATGTTGCAACATAATTTGTTTTCTTTTAGAATTTTTAATGGCAGGTCAAAAGTCATATTGGGTTGTTTTTGTTGGACATAATCCGGGGATCTACAACACTTGGGAGGAAGCTGAAGTCCAAGTGAATGGATACCCAGGGAGTTTGAAGAAAAGGTACAAAACACTGGATGAAGCTGAAATTGCTTTGTTAAATTTTCATGTGGCGAGTTTTCATGTCAAAGACATGCAATCAGCCGAAAGGACACATAAATCAAGTGTTGATACTTCGACATCTGCATGTAAACTGAAATGCTCCTTCGTTGTAATTTTCTTCTTAGGTTTTGTAGCTTGTATTTTGTTGGCACTTCTTTTCGATTCCGAATGAACTCGTACCTATCAACAATTATGTAATATTGCGAATGAACAATTACGTATTTTGGTTTGGTTTATTCAAATGAAGACTTTTTTATTATGAAATAACGTAGACTCTCAAAATAAAAATGAGAAATTAGCAGATACATGACACGACTCTGAATGACCAAATTTGTTATGAAAGATACAACAGACTCTTAAATGAAAGCTTATTCTTCAAACTTCGGACTACAAGTTGAATATTCATCTTCCCCACCGAATAATCCTTCATAACTTACTGACGTTGAAAACAATTTTCCCAACGAACGAAATAGGGATATTTCTTCTCCCTCATGTCATTAGCAAATGGATGGACCTATACAAAATGACAAAGAAAAACTACTTTCAATTAAATTAATTAGGAGACTTAAATAGACAAAAAATTGAATCAACTATATAACGACTTATTTGTACATATTCATTCCAAACTTCGTCCTCCACGACTACCTTATTTTCATTGTCCCACTCAAATGGCAAATTGTGAAGAATGTCAACAAGTTTGAAGTAAGTTTGAAACCAAACCTTAATTATAGCTCGAATATGTTTTTTAGTGATACCGCTTTCGGAAAAAGACTTGGACATTCTATCTTCAAGGAATACGTCCCACCCATGATGCATGACTCCGTGCTCACCTACCCAAAGCCCTTAAGCTACCATTTGTTCATAGAAGTGTAGTAAGGTCTCCTCCTCCACAGTGCTCCAATTCCGGCGTGCCATTAAAATGAGGAGGGGAGAAACTACAAAATTGAAAGTGTGCAAAAACCCTTATTTTGTTTGGTATATAAAGAAATTTTGTATCAAACATTCAATCATAAATCCACCATTCAAACACATATCTACCACTCTACCAACCATTCACCATTCAACCACCATCTACTTTCCATTAAAAAAAAAAACATACCCACCATTCAAATCAAGAATAAAATGTAAAATATTTAAACCCTACCATCAACTCTCCATTCAACGAAAATAAAATAAAATTTAGTCACCATTCAAATGAGTAATAAAATGTATTTTATTTGTTTAACAAATTTTCACTTCATAATTAAAAATAAATAAATATCCGGAATTTTTTTTTCACATAATAGGGTTTAAATATTTTAATGTATTTATTATGTATTTTTGTAATTATTACATAATTATTATGTATTTATTGTAATTATAATGAAATAAATCCATTTTGTATATCACAATAATAAACTGGGGGCATTTACGTCATTTGCCCTCCTTATCCTATCAAATCCACCTTCCAAATCCCCCTTGTCAAAATACCAACCAAACACCTCATATACAAATCCACCCTTCTTAGGAGGTGGGCCCACCCTCATTACAAATCCACCTTCAAATCCACCATCATTACAAATCCACCCAAAATCATCTCCGGTCGCCAAACGAGCCGTTTGGTTAGTGTAACCAACATTAATTAATTACTACTTCGAAAGTACTGTTTATGCTCCTATCAAATGACAAAATCCCTGCTATGGATAATCTCCCGTCCTCTATGTCTACATCTCTCTCTTTTTTTTATACATATCGCGAAGCATTCGGACACACAACATTAGTAACACTTGGGACCAATCTAAATACAGCAAAGAACATAATAATTTTAAATTTCCTTACCCTGTGGGGCAAAACCACCTTTGTCTGTTGCATCAAGGGCGAGTAATGACTGGGTAGTTGCAAAGATCTATTTGTTGTGAGGAAACATGCCAGAATGAGCACACACTGTTTTCAATTCTTCAAAATGACTTGGGTAGCATAAGTAATTGCTTAGTTAGAAGTCAATAGATAACCTTAGAGTGTCTCTAAGAACTTGATAGGAGTCGTCATGGGATCGCAACGATTCAACCTGTCGTACAAAAATGGAAAGAAAAAAAAAAAAGGTGCACGAGTCTTATTCGCTCATTCAAGGAGGTGAACTTATTCAGAAGCCCAAGAGAGAAAAGAAAAATGACTGTGCATAAAGAGAGTAAGAAGAAATTCCAGAAAACAAGACATCCAAAAACTTTTGAAACCAGTTGCTTCCTTAAGCCTCAAAGCAAACATCACTCTCCATTTGGTCCATCTGCACCTATAAGGCAACACCGAATGATTACTTGATCAAATAAGGTAACATGTATGCAGTTCTGGTGATCAAATAAGGTAACATGTATGCAGTTCTAATGATCAAATAAGGTCACATACACGCATTCTTGATGATTACATTCACATCTATACATCCACACACGCCCATAAGCGCAGGATTATGTTACTCATAAGTCATAACACAGTGGCAAACATGAGCTTATATCTTCTTCAGGAGCTGAGATCTTCCTTCATAGGAACTAAAGATGCGCATTATCATGCAGCCCACAAAAGTCTATTTTGAATCGAATGTTAATCGACGACCTCCGTCTCTTTTCTGTTGAGATATTTTTGGACCTTGGATTTGCAGAGGGATTCATAGAAACTAGAAACAAAAGGGCAACAAATAACTTTGACTTCATCTTCTCTTTCCTTTCTCGTCTCTCCTATTTTTTCCTTCAAAACTTGCTCTACTAATCCAAGATCGAAACACAACCCCCATGTTACTAGATCATAATGTCAAATCAGCAGTTGAATCACGAGTCATACACGAACTAAATATATGCGATTGTAGTGTTCAGCATAAACCATTGGAATTATGGTGTTCAGCATAAACCATTGAAATTATGGGTGGGTGGGTGATTATGATTACAGTCTAGTTTTGGAACATATTTGCTTCTAGATAACATATTTGCTTCTAGTTTCTCATCATTTGACATCAGAAATGGACCTAGAAATCTTAAACAAAGTAGAGTACAAAAGAGAGAGTAGAAGAGAATCTATTAGTTTAGACATAAAACATGTAATGCAGCATCTTGTATATCTTTAATTCAAAAGAAAAAGATAACATGAAAACAATTGTGGAAGGTCAAATCAACTCATCGAGGGGGGCCCTAGCCAAGTGCACCTTGGCAGATGTACTAGAAGAATAACCTGGTATGTACGCCACCTTTTACTACTGCGGCATTAGCCCATTCAGGGAATATTCGTAAGTACCTTCCAAAAGGACAAGGGCGAATTTGCACTACTAAAATAAAAAATGCCAAAGTCCCCAATGCAGCTAAAGAAAAGGGATATTTCCTAATATAAAAGGCACGAATACCAATAAAGAGAGGTATCACGAAATTCTTTTGCTCCTCTCACTCTTTACTGCTACTGTTTCTCTTCGATTGTCTTCTCTTGAGCTAGTCATTGACTCAGAGTGCCTTCTGGCCTCCAGCTACGAGGGCCCCTCGCCATATATCGGGGTGCAAGATCAACTGAGAACGAGTGAGGCCACCAACAAGTCACCAACCAAGCCAGTCGCAACTCCGATTCAATATCCATTTTTCCCAAAGCATACATATGATGATTTTATTTCACCAAAATGCAGATAGATGATTCCTTATACATGGATAAAATTAAGTCTTTGCCTAAAACGTTCCATGTATTTCGGCATTTTTTAGGAATAGCAGAGATAAGAAACGGTCAGTATTTATGCAAGAGTATCGATTATTTAGGTAGAAGTAATCACTATAAGGTTAGTGGTGGGAGATTCTCAACCATTCAGTATACAACTAATTCGGGAGCATCACAGCAGCCCCGTAGGGGGACACTCCGGTGTTGAGCAAACCTATAGAAGACTGAAACATGCTTTTTCCTGGAAAGGGATGTCCAAAGCAGTTCAGCAGTTCGTGGAGGAATGCGATGTCTACCAACAAAAATAAGTATGAGAATTCTAAACTCCCTGGTTTGTTCAAACCTCTTTCAATTCCTAATAAAGTCTAGTCTGATATATCCATGAATTTTATTGAAGGATCCAAATTCTGGTAGCAAGTTAGTCATTTTCGTGGTCTTAGATAGGTTGAGCATAGCAGCCCATTTTATGGTTTTATCTCATCCCTCCTCAATTACTGAGGTGGCTCAAGCTTTTCTAGATACAGTGTTCAGACTCCATGGCATGCCCCCTTCTATTGTATCAGATAGGGATCCTATTTTCACTAGCAAGTCTTGACTGGAACTTTTTCGACTTCAGGGTACAGAACTTTGCCTTAGCTTCTCCATCACCCTCACACGGATGATCAAACTGAACTCATCAATAGGTGCCTTGAAAACTATCTGAGATATACGGCAAGGGATAGACCTGAGGCATGGGCTAGCTGACTGCTTTTGGCAGAATAGTGGTATAATACCACTTATCATATCTCCACTGGCATCACTCCATATGAAGAAGTTTATGGGCAGCCACCTCCTAGTTAACAAAATTATATATCTGGTTCAAACTCAATTGGAGCTGTTGACTGTAGTACCTTGCAAGATCAAAAAACAATGTTGAGCATTTTGAAGAATCATTTGGTTCAGTCCCAAAATAGGATAAAGTAGATGGCAGACAAACACAGGAGTGAGAGATCTTTGAATGTTGGGGATTGGGTCTATCTCAAGCTTCAACCTTATCGTCAATTCTCAATGTCTAGAAGAACCACTACCAAGTTATCTCCCAAGCTTTTCGGTCCTTTCCAGGTGCTTCAAAAGATTGGGCCAGTAGCCGGTAGCGTACAAACTGGATTACCCCCTGATTCCAAAGTTCAACCCATTTTCAATGTTTCCAATCCCAAAGAAAAACTTGGAGTTGTTTCTGCCATGTCTCCTTCTTTATCAGTCATGACTGGTGGGGGTCAGTAACATGTGGAACCTCTGGCAGTTTTAGACAGGAAATTCAGCAGACATTTGTTTTGATTCAACGGTCTAACAGTGTGCCAAAAGATGCAACCTGGGAACCTCTCTATAAATTACAGCAGCAATTTCCCCACTTCCAAGCTCAAGGACAAGGTTTGTTTCATGGAGTGGGGAATGATAGGAATCGGTAATGATTGGTAGGTTGTTAAAGCTCTAAGGTCTCGTTTAGTTGTCAAGAAAGTAGGGGAAAGATGGGAAAATCAAATTTCCCATGTTTTAGAGTGTTCAATTACCAGGAAAATAATGGGACCCACGGAAATATTTTTCCCACTAGACTCATTTTCCCTTAAAATGCATCATGCACTGTGATGCTTTTAAGCCCGGTGGGCCTACTACTCCTCCCCGTCGGCCTCCTCCTCGTCATCATCTTCCTCTCCTGACACCGGCTCCGCCTTCACCGGTTTCTCCTCCACCGTCGGCGTCACCATATTCCTCGTCCGCGTCCTCATCCTACTCTTACTGCAGAACCGGGTTTCCATTTTCAGCGGCGACATGACTCTGACGAGTAATGCCGACGAGTTATTCTGATCTGTTTTTTTTTTTTTTTGATGATCTTGTTGATTTGATCTGTTTTCTTGTCAGCTTCTTATTATGTAGTACATACGTATAGAGTGACACATCAGAACTTTCCCCCCAAAATTACTCCCTAACGTTTTTTTACCTCCGTCCAAGTCCACCTCAGCGACTTCCGTTAGGTAAGTAACAGATTGTAATGGCAGGAGTGAAATTGACAACGGAATGGTAGTTCAGGAGTGCAATTGATATTTTTTAAAATTTTGGGGGATGAGACATTGAAGTCAAAGTATGAGGTTTTTTTTTTAAATTTCTCTGTTGTTTTCTTGGTTTGCGCTTAAAATAAAATAAAGCGTGGAATATGTTTCGTTTTCAAAATGCTCAAAATGCGAGATAAATTGTAATCTCTACACAATCCCTTGAGTGGTTTACTTGCAATCATCTTGACTTCAATTTCTACCAAGAGTGTCTAATGGTAAAAACCATTTGTTTCATGTGCTTTTTGTTTGACTATTGAAGCCGTCGAGTTGGGTGATGTACATCCGGGTGTTATGCATCATGGTGTGCACCTCTCAGCCGTCTGATTATGTTGTGGACAGCTCATATATGTTTTGATTTTTTACCGGTGTCAAAATTAAATTAAAATTGCCGAATACATCCGAGCCGTCCAAAATATAATCGGATGGCCGAGGAGTGTACAGCACCCGGGTGCACAACACCCATCCCTGGTCCTTCAAGTTGCAACTAATTTGAGATTAGAAAGTACTATTGAACAATTTTTACTCAGGCTCTTGATTTAATTATTGAGGAAAATTCTTCGAAAAGTCCTCAGTTGTTCTCCATAATTTGATTTTGTGTGTGTGTGTCATATTTGATCGTTCCAATTTTCAAGGGTAGGGAATCCCTTATTGGTTTAGGATTATTTTTTTTATTTTTTTTTTGATATTCCTTCAATCGTGCATTTAAATTTATCTTAGAGCGTATATGTTACTCCATAACCGCAATAATTTTCCAAGTAGATTCCTTAAATACCGAAATTACTAGACTACTCCTCTAAGTTCGGCTCTTCTTTTTATAAGGTACTTTTGAATTTATTTAAGTGCACAAACATGTAGATAACGAAATTGCTATACTACCTCCGTCCCATTTTGTTTGTTCACTACGATTATGTGTGTCTTTTTTGAACTCTTATAGTTTTCAATCTATAATGTATTTTATATGCAATATGGATTTTATTTGATAGATCTCAATTGGTTCTATTAGACAAATTTTTTAAAAACTTTAAAAACATTATAAATAAAAAGATATAAATATTTGAAAATGGCACGGATATTCGTAGTGAACGAACAAAATGGGACAGAGAGAGTATTTAGGCTGGACTGAGGGTGAGTTTCCCACTTGAGATTTTATCAAGTGGGGGAGAAAATTGATAAAATCTCAGATTTTTTAGTGCAAAAATCTGAGATTTTATCAAACTTTCTTCCTCACTTGATAAAATCTAGTATTGATTTTATCAAAATTTGATAAAATAATCAAGTGGGAAATTGGGCCTCAGTAAGGTGGTAAAGAATACCAACTGAATTGTTCAAATCGCATTTACCGAACTAAATTGACAGATTTTGACCAATTTTTTTACATTTCAATGGTCCGTTTGCATTATGGGAAAAAATCGATTTTTGTTGTTCAGTATGGTTCAAGACATTAAAAACCATTTGAATCGGTTTTGGTATATTGTCCGCGAAAAAACCAACTGAACTGAACCGCTTATATCCCTAGACTCAGGTAATGCGACGCCGTCTTTAGGCACGTACAATTACTAGTTTCCTAGTATGATGGAAAACTACGCAACTTACGTGAGATTTCAGATAACAAAAACAAATTTAACTACCAAATTAACCGGAAAAATACTCAATAATAAAAAAGAAATACTCCAGTGTAGAAACAAAAAACAAATCCAATTTGTATAGAAAGAAAGAAAGGTAACAAATGCATAAACATTATGGTACAAATTAAACAATGTGTGGTAGTACATTTTTATCAATCGAATTCTCTATCCTCCCCTCCTCCATGTGATTCTTGTATTTTGCTGAATACCCCATCAATAGCAATATCAAAGGCATCTCTTCCATCCTTCAACCCCCGACTCGATTCGGCATACAAAAAATTCGGTATATTTTCTATAACTTTTTCTCTCATCCTCTCCACTTCCTCTCTCCGATACCCTTCCAACACTCTCCTTATATCGGTCCCGTTCCGCACGTCGTTGTGGTCTATAAAAACCGAGTAACTCCCCGGTTCATCCGGCACGAACCGCTCGTACTGCAAGTAAGCCGTCTTCTTCCAGAAAAAAACCGGGATCGAACCGGCCAGCATGCAGTCGAAGACCGACCGCCGCGTGAACCCGTCTCCTCTAGGCTGGAAACAGAAATCGGAGTCGAGAAACGCCGCCATGATCGCCGTCGTCCCGTCGAGGCAGTTCTCGCGGTTGCAGTCAACGTGCCGGCATGCGCGTGCGGACGCGTTGAGGCACTGGTCCTGCAAAACCCCTCGGAAATCGTTCTTGATCGAGACGCGTGCGCCGCCAACCAAGGCAAAGAGGTGGTTCCTTCGCTGGCTCCGTACGAATCTCTGCCACTCGATGATATCCGATTGGGACCTGGGGTGGAATATGGTGGGGTAAGGCACAGCGATTTCCATCTGGTCCCACACATTTCTCTCAACGGCCAAACGGATGACGTTCTTCATCTCCGGCATATGGATTAAGCTGGACCCCCAACCGGGATCCTGTCTCAGCCTTCGGAAAGCCCACGTCAACCGTCCAAGCATGATGAAGTGATCGGAACCGTTGGATCTCTTCCACGACTCCTGCTCCTGGACCCACTCAATCATCCTATCGCAATGCCAATCGCGCTCGCTCGCCGTGTGATTCCCGAACAAGTACTGGCCCACCGCGAGCCCAGCGTAAAAGGGTATGTAGAACGCCGTAGCGGATTCCGGCTCTAGGGTTCGACACTTGTAATTCAACATCCGGTTGTGGTACAACACCTCCCCCCAATAATGATCGGTCCAGTACCACGCCGGGAGAATACTCTCCGGCACGATTCGGGCCAGTTCCTTCGCCGCCGGCCCCAACCCGTCGTTCAAATACTTGTCGCATTTGTCGTGCCATGGGTCTAACCGGTGGCAATTGTTCTTGAGGTCGTAATTGAGCATCGGGGGAAGGTCGTAGACGTAAATTCGACGGGAATCGCATTCTGATGGTTTGAATTCAGGCTGATTTTGTATGGATTCAGGTTGGGGTTGAGGAGGGGATTCGGATGATAGAGAGAAATTGGGGGTACGAGTAAAGTATAAAAGGAGGAATACTTGGAAGAGGATAACGATGAAGAGTATAGAGCGATGGATTGGGGTGAGGTGGGATAGGTATGATTTTACTGTGGATTTGAGGTCTGGGGATTTTGGCTGCTTTTTTGGGGTTTCGTAGTCGGCCGACGGGTGGCCGAAAATTCGATGGAACATTTTATCATAGAGAGAGAGAGAGAGAGAGAGAAGAGAGTTGGGGAG
>JAXBDA010008866.1:0-13774 GCA_036023075.1 Gaultheria prostrata
GTTTGATAGTTTTCATCCAGTGTTTCAAGTTATGTGTGTTCCATTTTTTCTCAAATTATATACGTTCCGATGAGGCACTTAACGATATCCAATTGAGTTGATTTTTGATAGGGTTGTAGTACTCGACAAGCTCTACGCGGTGGACGTCTCGGATCGTCGGAACAACGCCGGCGCGGCGCCGAAAGCCACCGCACAGCACAAGGCTGCGCAGCACCTCCCAGATCCGAGTAGGAGAGGGGAAGACCAGAAGGGCCGGTAGGTTGGGCTCGAGGTGGGGAAAAAATTCAGTGTGGTCACGTGCTACCCTAGAATTCTCCAACGTCTATAGGGACATGTACAAATGTGTGGTGGAAATTCCGAAGTACCGACAAAAAAAAAAAATGTGTGTGATGGTAAACGGGCACCCACGAGTTTTCGATTTTTTTTTCTTCTAATTATAAAATGAGAAAGAAGGCGGCGATACATACGGATTGGTCGCGTACGCATCGTGCACAAACAAATCAGTACAGTTCATGTCAACAAATCAACGATCCGAATTTTAACGACTTTATTACCGGTAGTAGAGTCTTTAAAATCCAGACTGTCGAAAACACTTTTGGACGGTCGAGATGCACCGTCCGTGAATGAAACGTACACGGACATGCGTACGCATATCTTTTTTGAATGAGAAATGATCGTCTCTAATTCCATTTTGCAAAGGAAATTGATATTGACACACCTCATTTTGATATTGAAACTTCTTATTTTTGGCTTTTCACGATTTTTTATGTAATCTATTACGAGAGCATGATATTTCTCAAAAATCGTAATAAGTTGGTTTTTTAGCTTTTTGAATTAGTGGAATGAGACATAATTTTCTATTAAAAAACTAAACGATTTAGATGGGGAAGTTATCTGAACCGTTGGATTTAGGGGGTAGGTGAAGTTGGTGTGCGATGCTTACACGTGAGCCGTGTGATGTTTGTTGTCAATGAAAATGTCAATATGCGAAGAATATTCTGGTACACTTGGTAAAATATCCCAAAGGAGATAAAATATCTGGAAAGGACTGTACATTTGGTAAAATATCCCAAAGGAGATAATAATTAATACTCCAATAAGCAGGCAGAGTGGGCCGTTACGGTGCCACATCACTGTTTGGTAAAATATGGAGTACCGTTTCCGTGTTCATAGCCGGAAGATATTATGGATAATAATTGGATACATCCGCGCTAAATCTAATCCCACACATCTACATCAAGGGATAACAATTCTATCTGCTCGTTCTGAACCCATCTTGCCCAGACCTGAATAGGATGGACATTTATTAAATTTCTCGGGTATAGAGGCGGGCTAGGGAGAGAATTGAAAAAATCAAGTGTAATTTTGTGCACGCTTCTTAAAAAAAAAGGGTAAAATTCACCCTATTTAAAGGAGGGTTTGCACTCGAAAAAATGGACCAGGTTAAGATCGGATTAAGGTAGACATCATTCCTCCCCGAAATTTTTTTTTGCGTAAAAATTTATTGTTATTTTTATATTTTTACCGTTACATCTAGAATCTCACATTATATGTCAAATATTTTTCATTTTCTTTATAGATACTTAGTAGATATTGGTTAATTTGTAATTGTTATTTTGTACTTTTATTATTTGTGCTCACTAATTTTTACTTGTTACTCGATGGAGGCGGGACAGGAGGTAGACATCCATTACCCAGTCGAGTTAGGGGCGGGGGGTGGGGATAGATTTTTGGGTCGGGATTGGGGTATGTCAAAACCCGCCCGACCCCCATAGCCGTTCCTACACACATCTGGCTTGCACAGATCATGCATAGACACGGTGTGAGGTCCACTTTCAAATCCCACGCAAATGAAATGATTCAGACCGTTCATTAAATTTAGAATGATTTTTGGATACCCCATTAAAATCATCTCAATTCGATGATCATTAGTTCGTGATCCAATCTTCTAACATTTCATCCAGAATTCAGGATTGTGCGAGTAGTCGCTCTCATATATCCATGGTATTAATACTTATGATTAGGAAAATCAGATGGTCCAATTTAATATTAAATGATGATTTAGATAATCATAAACAAGCCTAGGGAGCGTGCCATTCCTTTTCCTCTGCAGAATATTCGTACCCAGATTGTGGGTGCGACGGCACCACACTCAGCTGATCCCACGTCTGTCCTTGATACACCAAGTGTCAATAATCCCAGGGGTCCAGGTAACGTAACACACTATGCTTTCTCTACCCCTGGTCCCATTATATCTTCCTTCTCTAAGGTGGGGCCATCTGAACCTTTTACCCCCTTGTCATCGTCTGGACCCGTTTTAACCAGCACTACCTCTAAGCCTTATACTACCATTCCCTCTAAGCCCAATCCTCCATTTCTATCCAGGCCCATTTCCCTTTTCAGACCCTCCCCAGCCCAAGATATAACTCTCTCTCCCATGGCCCAATTTCAGTCTGTCAATTTGGATACCCCTCTTACAAGCCCAATCTCAACCCTCGGTCCAATAAATACTCCCAATAATCCAATATCTTTTCCAACCCAGTATCCATCTCACCATCAAGAACCAGCCTATTTTGTTACGGAGCCTCTGGATAGTCCGAAGAAATCATCATCTTCTTCTTCCTTCGACGCCCTCACTTTTTACCCTAGTTCAGATGTCTCCAGTACCCACTCTGACCCCATCCCTGATAACCAAACCCAAATCACCATTTCAACACCTGACCTCCACCTTACCAAAGTGTTCAAAACGCTCTCCCTCAAAAGAAAAGACCATCCCATTTCAGATGATGATTCCACATCCAAATTTCTCAGAATTGGTGCTCCGCCTATCTCTCCTCCTGTTGCCCCATCGGATTGCTCTGATTTGCAGACAGTCAAAGCCCCTTTCAAAAGGTATGTTTCCAAGTCCAAATCTATTTCCTCTGATGCTCAAATTACTGGTCTTCCCTCCGAATTGGGTATTAATTTCTCTATGGAAGAGGTTGAGAATCCTGGGGAGATTGATGTTTCTGTTTTAGTTCCTCGTCGTAAGGCACATTTCCCAAGCTCTCCAAATGCGACGGATAAGGCGTTAGTGGCTGGCCCGAAACAGCCACCAGCTCGATGTTGATGATCAGCTGGAATGTGCAGGGGTTGGGGCGACCCCGACATTCCAGATCCTCCGAGGGTTGTGTTCGACCCATCGCCCCATGGTGGTTTTCTTAATGGAGACGAAGAACAAGCAGCCTGTGCTTGAGAGAATCCGTAGGAGCCTCCATTTCCCTAATAAATGCTATGTAGACCCAGAGGGCACATCTGGCGGTCTAGCTTTATGGTGGATGGATGAGATTCAGATTGAAATCCGTCTGAAATCAAAAAACATAATAAGGGCAGTTTGTTCCAAGCCGTTATCTACGATCAAATGGGTTTCGACCTTTGTGTATGCTCCTCCGAAGAGATGTGATAGGCATACTTTCTGGAATTCCTTTGTGAAGATGGGAAATGAAAGCCAATTACCATGGCTTTGCATTGGTGACTTTAATGAAATCAGCTCTTTTTGGGAGAAGCAAGGGGGTGCTGCATGCAGCAGTAGCCGTGTTGAGAAGTTTCAGAATGTTATTTCTAATTGTGCTCTAATGGACCTGGAATTTAAGGTTAATGCTTTTACGTGGACTAACAACCAAGTGGGGGAGGCCAATATCAAAAAGAGAATCGATAGAGCTTTAGCTAACGTGGAGTGGCGTCACTTATTTCCGTTTGCGCAGGTCATTCATGATCTAGTGTTGGGATCTGACCACTGCCCTCTTCTTTTGCATCTTGATTTGCCTTTGAAAAGAATTCCTAAGCTGTTCAAGTTTGAATCTAGATGGACTACCCACCAGGATTGCGAAGAGATTATCAAGGCTTCATGGGGTAGGCCTGGGGCTGGATCACACATGTTTAAACTAGTGCAGAATCTAAAAATTTGCAGGAAATGTTTGTTGGACTGGTGCAAAACTGCCTTTGGTAATTCTAAAAGGCAATTGGATTCCTTAAAAGCCCATCTTGCTTTTGTCCAAGCACAGGACCCTGATGTGGATTTGAGCCTGCGACAGAGAGACATCCAAAGTGAGATTGAGCTCCTTCTCACCCGGGAAGAAATGTACTATCACCAACGCTCAAGGGTCAACTGGTTAAATTACAGGGATAGAAACACAGCCTTTTTCCATGCTACCATGATTCAACGGAGACAACGCAATCAGTTAATTAGACTCAAGAATGGAACCGGTGATTGGCTTATGGAGGAAGGGGACATAAATTCTCATCTAGTTGACTATTTCCATTCGCTTTTCCAGAGTAATGGAGCAAGGAACATGGATGAAGCTCTCTCAATAGTAAGTGAATCCGTCTCTCCTTCCATGAATTTGATTCTTACTCGAGATTTTACGGTTGAGGAAATCGAATTGGCAGTATTCCAACTGGGAGCTTTGAAGGCCCCGGGGCCGGATGGTTTTCCCGGCTTGTTTTTTCAATCTTACTGGGCAACGGTGAAAGAAGATGTTATAAGGGCTGTCATGAGCTTCTTTGCTTCAGGTTTTTTGCTCAAAGAATTGAATTCTACTAACTTGGTCCTTATCCCTAAAATTCCTGCTCCCGAGAGTCTTACCTAATTCAGACCCATTTCTCTTTGTAATTTCTGTCTCAAAATTATTACCAAAGCGCTTGCCAACAGACTCAAACTGATTTTGGGGCAGATTATTTCTCCACATCAGTCCGCTTTTGTGCCAGACCGATTAATTCAAGATAATATTATCATTGCACACGAGGCTTTTCATCAGATGAAGATCAATCACAGGAAGAGGAGAATGGATATGGCTATTAAGATTGACTTCAACAAGGCATATGATAGGGTTGAGTGGGATTTTTTGGAGGAAGTTATGAGGAGAATGGGTTTTAATGGGATATGGATCCAATGGATTATGCAATGCGTTACCTCGGTTAGATTCAACATTTTTGCAAATGGAGAAAGAAGAGGTTGTGTTCTCCCTTCCCGTGGTCTTCGTCAGGGAGACCCTTTATCTCCTTATCTATTTTTAATAGTGGTCGACGTTCTTTCCAAGTTGTTATCCAAAGTGGTGGAGGATCAGAAAATCAAAGGCATTCGGTTTAATCCCACATGCCCCATCCTATCCCATCTTTCTTTTGCAGATGATGCTATCTTATTTATCAAAGCTGATAGGAGGGAGTGTGCCAATGCCTTGAAGATTCTCACTACCTACAATGAAGCCTCAGGCCAACTTATTAATTTCAGCAAGTCTGGTGTGGAATGTCAACTCCACGCTTCAAGCTGATCTTTGTAATATGCTTCAGATGTCTCCTATGGGCAAAGATGTGAAATACTTAGGTCTTCCAACCTTTTGGGGGCGATCGAAAGGGGAGGCATACAACTACTTGCTGGAAAAATCTCTGCTGAAAATGCAAGGTTGGAAAAACAAGAATCTCAACCAAGCGGGTAAGGAAGTTTTGATTAAGTCAGTAGTCCAAGCCATTCCATCATATGCTATGGCGTGTTTCGCCTTTCCTAAAAAGTTTTGTGACAAACTCAATTCCCTTATCTCCAACTTCTGGTGGGGTGGAAATCCTGAGGATAAGGGTATGCACTGGGCTAAATGGAGTGTTTTAACTCAATCAAAATCGGTCGGGGGTTTGGGCTTTAGGGATTTCAGAGAGTTCAATACAGCTATGTTGGCAAAGCAAGGGTGGAGGCTTGTAGTTAATCCTACTTCTTTCTGGGGTCGTATGTTGAAAGGGATCTATTTCCCCCACTCTAACTTTTTACAAGCATCAAAGGGCAGGCGCCCTTCATGGGCGTGGTCCATAATATGCAAAGTAGGGAGCTTCTTCAGAAAGGGGTGAGATGGCAGATTTCCAGTGGCTATAAAATTCGATTTTGGGATGACAAATGGGTGCCTGATTTGAAGGATTTTAAAGTCTACTCCGCTCGACCACCGGACTGTCACATCATCTATGCTTGTGAATTGATTGATCAGAGGAGAATGAAATGGAAAGAGAAAGAATTAAGAGCATTGGTTACCAAGGAAGAGGCAGAAGCTATTTTGAGCATCCCGCTCTCCAGCAAGGGAAATGAGGATTTTCAGGTATGGCACTATAATTCCAAGGGCATTTACACAGTAAAATCTGGATACCATTTATCTATTAAGTATCGGGAGGAAGGGCAGTCCATGAATGCTTCTACTTCCTTCCTTCCCCCCGATAAAGTGTGGAAGTTTATCTGGAATCTTAATATTCCACCTAAACTTAAACACTGTTGGTGGAAGGCGTGTGGTAATTACCTGGCTTCAAAAGATAATCTGCATAGACGCAAATGTAACCCTTCTCCTATTTGTCCCATTTGTCTTGCCTTTCCCGAGTCTATTGAACATATTATTTTTGGGTGTAAGTGGACGGAGGCTGTTTGGTTTGGTTGCAATTTAACGTACAAAGTGGATTCGTTAGCTATCTTGTCTGTCATGAAGTGGACTGTTTCGATAATGGAAAACTTGAATTCAGCTTTAGATAGTTCTGAAATTTTGGGCAAATGTGTTTTTGTTGCTTGGCAAATCTGGAAAAGTCGTAACGATTGGGTTTTCAATTCGGCTCCGGTGAATCCAATGGATACAATGTGTAAAGTCTTCCACTGCTGGGAGGAATTTCATGGAAAATTAAAACCACAATGTTTGGGTCGGGTTTCAGGGGTTCCTAGTTCTAAGCCCCAGCATTGGATTCCTCCAACAAAGGGTTAGTTTAAGGTTAATTGTGATGCGGCATTGATGAAGGGGAGTTCTCGAGCAGCTATAGCAGCAGTAGTAAGGGACTGCCGAGGTAGGATTTTAGATGGTAAATGTGGTCTGGTGTTTGCATCTAATGCTCTTCAAGGTGAAGCTCTTGCCATCAGGCTT
This sequence comes from Gaultheria prostrata, assembly GCA_036023075.1. NCBI lineage: Eukaryota > Viridiplantae > Streptophyta > Magnoliopsida > Ericales > Ericaceae > Gaultheria > Gaultheria prostrata. The sequence continues at coordinate 6,918 of JAXBDA010008866.1, forward strand.
GCGGGGCAGCTTCTGCAGGCCAACAACATTTTGGGTGCGTCGATTGAAAGTGATAATCAGTCCTTGATCAAGCTTTGCTCCACTGAAAATGTCCCTCCATGGGACTGTGCAGTGATTGTGGATGATATTCGAAGTCTTTCGTTGTCCTTACTTTCTGTTTTTAGTTGGATTCCTAGGAAGTGTAATAGGGTGGCACATTGGGTTGCTTCCACTTGTTTAAGGAAGACAATCCCTGCCGATTGGGTTGGCAATCCCCCCCTCTTCTTTCTGTTTTTTGTAATTCGGATACCTCTTTAGAGGTTTGAGTGAGTTATAATATTTTCTGCAGTTCAAAAAAAACGTAACGGAGCCAGCCAGCCAAGTTCGGTAAAATATTTCAGGTTTGGGATCTTACCGAGCCTAAAAAGGGGGCCGGCCTCTAATTTTCTATTATTTTTCTGGAAACTGGATAACCAACCCACACAAGCGGACCCAACCAATTGAAGCCCAGCTTCCACCAAACATGTCTTTACATGACCCCCGCAAACCCAATAGTCTGGGCCCTAATCATACTGGCTTAATTTTATCATAGTGGGTTTGGACTCTATTCTTTTCCATTTTCCAAGCCTGAAAATTCACGGGCCGAAGCACAGAGAGTCCAAAAGGCCCAGTACGTCCACCAATTCTTATGCATAATTGTTACTTTTCTAACTTCTGGGAGTTTATAATTTGCCAAATAAAAGAAAAGAGAAATTGTCGGTTATTAAGGTGAATTCAACATTAAATAGTAATTTTTAGTGCCCCTCAGACTAGGGGCGGAGCCAGGATATTAAGTTAGCGGGGTAAAAAATTAGATATATACATCCAAGTTATTTTCTATATCTGCTCTTGAAAATAAATAACTAAATTAAGAGGTGAACTCTGACGTAAATATACAATGGTACATGTATTTTTGCTTTATAACTCATCCCAATGACTTATTAGATTTTGAAAACAATGTACGACATTTGTAAAACTATCAACTCTCAAAAAGAAGAAAAAATTTGAGAATTCCATGAATTTTAAGTAAGTTGGGGCAATTTTTGAATTTTTGCGGGGGCAAAATTGTAAAATTTAGCTCTAGATTATCAAAAATTCTTGTGAGAAATTGAAGTGACCCCTCTTGTCTCTAGGTACCTCCGCCCGTGCCTAAGACACCGTCACGTGATGCTCCAGACCTCTTTTTCACCTTACACTGAGCAGAGCCTGCAAATTATCTGTCTTCAATATTTGTTTTTGTTTTTGTTTTCTTTTTCCAATTTACAGGCTCTCTTCTGTCTCATGCGATTCTAATCACACAATCATTGTATTGCATGTGCTTTGCTACAACCGCTTATATGCAATTGTTATTCTAGTTTATTCCTTTTCCATATTTCTACCCATTTTTGTATGGGCAATCAGCCTATAGATAGATTATGCACATATTTTATTAAAATTTTTACTCTTAAAAAATCGAAACAGACATAGACTCCGTACGCAAAAATTCTGACTCCGTCCCTGACCAAACCTTGAATTTTTCGACCTGTTTTTGCTATCGGCTCGATTTTCTCACTGATATTTTCAACCCTGCTCTTATGATCATTGTCTTGCATGTGCTTTGCTACAACCGCTATAATAGTTATTCTAGCCAGTTTATTCCTTTTCTATTTCTACCTATTTTTATCAGAGCCGGCTTTGGACATACGGCAAGGACGCGGCCGCATCTGACCCCCCAAATTTTGACTAATTTTATGGGTTCCAAATATTTTATACCCTTACATATAGGTATACATCTATAATATTCGATAAACTTTAGAGCCTAATTTATATGGACCTCAAAAATAAAAGGCTTCAAAAAATAGAGTCAAAACTATTATTTTAAAAACTGTTGAGTTAGATTTCACAATGAAGAAAGATATTTTTGCCTACAAAAACAACATAATCGTAAAAGCTACTTGTTTACCACTCTTTTCACTTTCCAAGCCCTAGTCCCCAAATTGACTTTGCTTTTTATATTCATGGCTATCTCGATTTCTCTCCAAGAAGAAGAAGAAGACAAGTCTTGATTGTCGACTTTGTGTTATTATCGTTTTTAATTCTTGTAGATTTCTCTCCAAGAAGAAGAAGAAGACAAGTCTTGATTGTCGACTTTGTGTTATTATCGTTTTTAATTCTTGTAGTTTTTCTTTGGTATTATACAATGACCTTCAAAAATAAAATTCACATCCGGCATCAAAAAACTCAGAGCCGGCAATCATATACGGGTAGTCATCAGAATCCTGCTAGGGGTACACCTCTTTGGTGTACACCAAATGTACACGGCCTTTGTGGAGCCCATTTTGGATCCTACACATATAATCGGAGTCGCTCAATATTCTTGGAATACATTTTAAAGGGTCATTGTAAAAAATTAGCTGATTTTAACATTGGTAAGGCTTCGATCGATTCTGCGCCCAATTTCCTGTCAGTAAATTGGGCACAGAATCAATCGAGTCCTTAGCGATGTTAAAATCAGCTAATTTTTTACAGCGACCCTTAAAAATGTTTTCTAAGAATATTGAGCGGCTCCGATTATCTGTGTGGGACCCAAAATGAACCCCACAAAGGCCGTGTACATTTGGTGTACACTTTAGTGTTGTACCCATAGGTTTTTCGGTAGTCATCATAGGCTGGTGCACATATACATCGTACAATTTTCTTTTTCTTTTTTCAAATTTGACAAACAAGTTAAAGAAAATTTTCAATCATTTGATACAACAAATGATTGGGCCGTCAATGGAGAATCCAATGCAGCATATTCCCAAATCTTCCAGGCTTATCAAAGACCTTCTCATCATAGTACTCCAATAGGTTTCGATCTATAATGCTAATATCTAGTTTAAGAGTGAAAATAACCATAGTGATAATCATTCGGTCAAAGCCTAAAATTTTGGATGTTACTATCTTTCAAAGTCTCAAAATCGAAATCTCTTACCACCTTTGGATTTGTCCCAGCGGAATGGGAAGAGCTTTGCCTGGATTTGGGTAGGGTTCGACTCCATGCTCTTCGGGGCGGTACCATGTGTACTTGGTGATCGAGGCGGTGGATAGTTTCGGTTGTCTGAAGGTTTACACCCTATGAATGAGTCTAATTAGTGGACATACTGTGGGGTGGTTCCTTCATCACAAAAAAAAAGGGTTCGATATCTCGAAAGTGTTATCAACTCGTGTGGGATCAGTTCATACAAGAATTTATTCCAACTTTAATCGGATATCACTAGTGGACGATAAAATTGTTTCTCGAGAAACAATTCGAGTTGTACATAAGTTTGTTCGACCATCCTTAATGCATTTACCATATAAGCAAAAGAGAAACAATTCGAGTTGTACATAAGTTTGTTCGACCATCCTTAATGCATTTACCATATAAGCAAAAGAAAATGACAACAATACTTACATTAATATACAGTATATGGATGAGTACCTCATTTCCTTTTCAATTCCTTAATGGAGGGAGAATGTTTCAAATGGTTCGACCGTTTGGAAAAGGTTTTCTCACTCTGAATTTGAATTAATTCAGTGACTTCTTTCTGTGGGAGGGTAAACAATTTGGTGACCCATTAAAAAAATCCCAGATGTTCATATAGGGCCCACTTGCAAATTGTTGCAGTCAAAAAAGTAATTGAATTGGGAAGGGGGCCAGGATGTAATCAGGGTGTTTTTAATTCATACAAAAAAACAAAAAGAAATTTATTGCCGTTACCTACTATGCCAGCAATTTCCTCTTTGAATAATCTAAATTTGAACCTGGGGCTTTGCTGTCCCTTAAAATGGGTAGGTCTTGCTAACTTTGGATCTTAGTTGTTCATTTCCGTAATCAACGGTTCAAATTCACAATTAAATTCTTGCAGTCAAAGTGTATTGTAAATATGAGCGTTGATTATTGAGATAGACGGCTCAGATGGGTTGACAAGGTTTGCCGTCCCTAAGGGATAGCAAAGCCCCCGGTTCTCTAAATTTTAGTACTCCAATAGGTTAGGATACATCCTGAGATAGAAAATGGAGTGGGCATTAATTCTAAATTCATGCATTTATCATATATAAGCAATACAGGCCCAACAAAGGCGAGCAAGACTTTCACCTTGTATTCAAATAAATTTTGTTAAAGAGAGACCTCTAAAAAGTGGTATGGTATTCAACCGTAAGTTTATGTCTATAGTACTAAATTTATTTAAAACGAGCCCATCAAAAAATTAATTACATACTCATGCATAACTAGTAGTAACTTATTACTAGTATTCAAACTTTTGTAAGGATGAATAATTTTGAAAATTAACTATTCTTTTGAAATTGACTTATCTTTTTATCATTTGCTCGTGAAATGCATAAAGGCTGCATTTTATTAAATTGCCTTGAACCCCAGAAATGTCAGGTCGGCCCGGCATAAAAGTGGTATTTTCTAAATCGATGGTATTTTAAATAATTCGAAAATACAGATCAGTCACAAAAAATAAAGATTTTTAGTGAATCTATTATGTCCATTCATGTACTTTTATGTGACTGGCTAGGTGACAATAAAATAGTCTTATTTTAGTTAACAATAACATTAGTAGCTTATAAATACAAGAGGTTTATGTATTGAATTTTTCCATACACAAAAACCTTCTCCTCTCTCTCTCTCTCTCTCTCATCTTGACGTTGAAAGAGAAGAAAAAATGGTGTATAAGCAGGCAGAAGAAGGGATGAAGAAGAGGGAGCAAGAGCAGCAGCAAGTTAGGATGCTGATACAATGCAACAAAGGGAAATCAATAAAGTTCAAAAGGAGCACCTCCATTCTTGAAGAAGATGGTGCTTCTTCTGCCATTCTTCTTCTTGCCTACATTGCCTTTGCTCCTAGCTAATTCCAACATTTAACTCTCTTTCTCTCTCTCAATAGGTGAGATCAGTGATCTTTCTGATCACCCATTTTCCTTGCTTTTAGAGCTCAATTTTCTTTTTTGTTTGTAATTTCATTTTCTTAAGGTAGTTCTGTTTCTCCAACAATTACACTATGCTCAAGGCTCTTTGCCTCTTTTTTTTCTTTTCCCCCCTTCTCATGTAAGTTTTTCATTTTAATATTTGCAAGTTTCGGCATTAAAAATAGAGTACTGCTGTGCACAGATCATGACACGGATGTGTTTAGAGTTGTCTGATGCATATGAACCCCGCAAATAATTTGGGGGCCTATAACCTATTGAATGACTCCGAACACCTCAGTACATGAATCCATGCGCAAGCTTACCGTAAATCAGTAACGCCTATATATACTCACACAGGCCCGACCATGAGATTTTCGGGGTCCTAACCGAGTTTTAAGAATGAGACCTTTTTGAAATTTCATATATTTTTGTTCTTCAAAAGAACTTCAAAAGGACCTTCTGGTGCGGTGGTCAGCCGAGTTCATTATCACATGGAACACCAGGTTGTGAGTTCCCTTCACGCTGGTAGCTGTTGTTTTGAATTTTTTGTGCATATTCCGCATATCTTGGTGTCATAAAAAATGCAGGCGGTAAGACTCGATTGGGCTACCCAATGGTTAGGACAAGAGAGCCTTGCCACTTTACTATCGTAAGGTTATCTGCTACGCAATTGACATAGATAATATTTATTGTATCTTAGGAGTTTGGGGCCCTATTATTGGATAAAAAATTGGGGACCCTAAGCGATGGCCAGATAGGCTTGTGCCAGCCCTGTGAACGCACACATGAAGATTGTCACGGAATGTAGGGAAGAGAAGTAACGGGAAACAATAAAAGGTGCAATTGGTGGCATCATCAATTGTCTATTGTTTTTGAAAAACAGAGTTTCAATGCGCCGCGGCCCCCCGCTTTCTTTCACCACGTAATGCAGATGTAGAATGCTATTGACAACGAGAATTTCGCCATCGCGGCTTTTTATGAACTCGGGCTCTAGGTTTTCAAGACCGTCGAAAAAATCCAGATTTGTTCCTAGCCTTTGTGCTTAAGCCTCGAGCTCACCCACAGTGCCTTGAAACAGTTCGATAAAAAACCGATCCTACCCAAGTGGCTGAATTAGGGCTCCCAAGCCAATCGGCTGGCAAGCCCTAACTCAAGAAGCCCTTGCGTTAAGCATGAAGCCACGTGTTGGAATGAGGAGCCAAGACTAAAATCTAGTAAAACAGTGGAGCCTGCAGAAACTTTATGAAGATATTCATAAACACACTTGAACAATGCTAGTAGTATCTTTTTTTCAAAACAATTAAACATACATTCTTTTATTCATTATCCAGCAAAGATCATGATCAATCAATGAAAGTCTTATTACCACGTATATTTTGTGGAGGGAGGCATCGCATAGGAGAGAGGAAAAGCGGTTAAAGCGTGAACAACACTAATGACCCAGGTATAGGAATTTCGTGAACCCTTGAAAACCCAAGAAAAATCACAAGTTTTAAAGATCTTTGTAATAATCCGAAAATTTTAATAAATTTTAGGATTATTTAATTTAATTTTAATTACTTTAATTTTTTTAATTAATTTTTAATTGCACTTAGGACCCTTAATTTGTAATTACTACGGTTTATACCCTATTACTTCCTAATTGCTACAAATTCGACCCTAAGGCACGTTTACTTTTTAATCGCGAGCATTACATTTTTATAAAATCATTCCATACATAATTATACACTCTTATACACATACACAAGCCATATTTGTACACATACACACATATGTATACATACACTTCAAAAATCATACTCCCACTCTCCAATCTTCCACCCACCAACACCAACACCACACTCCACCCTCTTGCTACTGAAAAATCAGTCCCCTCTCACTCCCATACACTCCCCCACCCTCCCCCATCAACTCACTCCATCA
>JAXBDA010008867.1:0-13772 GCA_036023075.1 Gaultheria prostrata
TTTATTTATTTATTAAATTCTCACGGTCCGGTTCGGTTTATCCACGGTTCTTTTATGAAAATCCATGGACCGAACCACGAAGCACGGTTTTCTAATTTTTCAATCCGTGTCCGAACCATTAATCCACAGACCTAATCCAAAACCTACGGATCGGTTCGGTTCGGTTCGGATTCGCGGTTCACGGGTTTTTATTGACAGCCCTAGTCTATATAACTTTCTTTTCCCACATTGTTGCCAGTACCACATGCACTGTTCCCTTGCAAAAAATCTCCATGGAAAAGATGCTTCTCCTTCTGTTGGTATTCTGTTCCCCCCTCCTCCTCCTCCTCTCATCATCAACACTACCATCTCTCTGCACCGTCGACGCTGCTGCACCAGTTGCAACAGCAACAGCCACAACTGCAACAAAAGACGGTCGTCAAAGTTTGTTTGATCCACCAGAAGATGGTCGAAGGTGGGCAGTGAACGACTACACCTATCTTGCAATCTACGTTTTCGGGGACTCCACTGTGGACCCTGGCAACAACATTTACATTCCAAATGCTCCAGCTGCGAATTCTCTCCCCTACGGCATCGATTACGAGTTTGGCATGACCCCCACCGGCAGGTTTACCAACGGTTATACGGTTGCAGATATCCTGGGTAAATATCAATACATATACACTGATTTTTATCTTGTACTAACATACTTGTATCATCGGATCGACTAACATCACATACGATTTCCGTTACGAATTTCAGCCTCAAATTTGAAGCTGCCACCACCTCCAGCTTATTTAGGTACGTCAGATGCCACTCTAAAGAATGATAGTACCGGCATCAATTACGCGTCTTCAGGATGTGGTATCCTTCTGAGGACAAAACCACCTGAGGTTATTGAAAATTTGAAACCCTTTTTGATTAACTATGAAATTTTTTGATTGATTGAACTTTATACCTGATGATTACTAACTATTATTACCTCTTTTAATTCCTTGCTGAAGAAAAATTGCAGTGCTTTAGGGGATCAAATATACTATTTTTCTGTGACAGTCCAGAACAATCCAGATCTATTTCTTCCATTCTCTCTGATTTTCATATCGGTAGGGGCCAACGACTTCATTTTCTCGTATGATGGAACTCAGGTAATTAACGCCATCGAATTTAAGTGATTCTATTTTCATGCACACTATGTAATTAATCACTAAAAAAAAAAGGTTTTAACATATTACTTCACAATTTCTCACTTCCCCATTCTCCTAGGACGCGGGTGATTTTGCACGGACCCTTGTGGAGGAATTGAAGGCCTACTTGGTGGTAATAACACCGATACCAATATTTCATTTCATGTGTTCTACAAACTAATTAGAGGATAATAATTAATGTTGTTGTGCTCTAGTTTGGTGGTCTTGTTCAATGTTTCTTGTTTTGCTGTTGTTGTTGCAGGATCTGTATGGGATCGGTGCGAGAAAAATATTGGTCAATAACATCGGACCACTTGGGTGTATACCCGCATTTCGTTCCGAGTCTGGTTGCGATGATAAAAAGAATCAACTGATCTTGTCCTACAACTCTGCCCTTTTGGAAATGCTGGTAAGCATGGCAAAGGAGTATCCAGAGGCTATGATTTTCCATGGGGATGCCCATTACATATTTTCTCGAGTCCTCGAATTCCCTTCTTATTATGGTCAGTATCCGTTACAGTCATATACTAATACGTATGAAGTTTCTCGGTATGAAATTGTTACTGACCTCTTTTTTCCTTTTCCTCTTCCTGTTTTCGTGTAGGGTTTCAAAATACAACAGGCCCGTGTTGTGGTGAAAACGTTGACGGGAAATTGTGGTGCAAAGATACAACTAGTGTCTGCCCTGACAGATACGCGTATCTGTTCTTTGACGGTGCGCACACCACCACCGCCGCAAACAGCCTCTTTGTTAGTTGGTGCATGGCCAACCGTTTAGTTTGCAGTAAATTTGATACTTAAAAGAAGAACTCCTCCTCCTCCTACTCCTCACTACTATGGTTGGTCTGTCTATATTTCTAGTGCTCATGTACTCCATGGTTTGATATCCCACAATATTAGAGGAAAATTTTGAAACATTTCTTTTGAAATTATCTACAAAGCTTAATATTTTTACATATAATGGTCCTCACAAGTCACAAGGGATGAATGTTTAACCGGTGAAACAGAACCGGCCGAAAAAATCGGTTGAAAAATCTGATCTGGTCGAAACTCGAAAGATCTCCCTTTCGGACTCTCTCAGCCTACTCTCGCTCTTAGAAATGAAGCCCTACAGTTTACAAATTATTAGCGAGGCTAGGGTAATCTTCACTTTTACTTAGTGAGGGTGAATAAAATCGCACTCACCCATAAAGGCTTATGGGGTCTGCCTGTCCCGTTATCAACATTGGAAAACCGGAACAACGGATGCTGTGGTCACTTTACCAAAATACCGAACTGATTTTACCCCTAGTGCTCAATAAGGAGGTCAAGGGCTCAAGTAGATCCCTTCTCTGCTTCAATTGTACCAACAAATATTTTCTCCCCCTCTGTCTCTCTAAGCAACAAAATAATGGACACAATGCTTTACATTTTTTAAAAATTACATCAAATAAAGAGATTTAAAAAAAAAAAAAGGTTAAAAGAGAAGATGACGGAAATGGTGGAGGTGGTCCAATCCTAGTTTATATCTTCAAAACCCAATCCTAGTTCATAATCTTAAACTCACAGGGTACTCATGTATTTTAGAAATCATTTTCGAATTGGAGCAAATCATGCTTCCATTCGATTCACGATTGATGAAAGGATCATTCAGATTCTCGATTCGATCCACAAAAGAAAGATCATCTTCGTCCATAATCACAAAAAAACTAAAAGAGAATCTCGCTTGTACCTCTTTTACAACAATGAATCTATTTCACACTATATACATAATCACAATGAAAAAAAATTCAACCCTTGCGGCCAAAGTGACCCAGTTGGTTATTTTCGACCCTTTCGGCCATTCGCGACCCTGTTGGCCAATTTGACCCTTATGGCCATTTATGACCCTTCGTGGTCCATAACACATTCTTAATTATCAGACTTCACAAAAATCTTGCTCTACTCATAATGCAACACAAATACAATACCTTCTTCATATACTAACTACATCTGTCAAACTCCGTAGGAATATACACCGGCCCGGTAGCTTACTTAGCCTAGCCTGGTTTTTTTAGGGCTTGGGATAAATATTTAGACCCATAGGACCGGGCTGCGTTGAGGTTTTAAGCCCGTTAACTAAATGGGTTGGGTTTGGGAAATTACTCTGAGGCCCAGCCCAGCTTGATTTAAAATAATTATATATTTAATACTATATATAGATTGATGGATGTTGGAGAGTTCCATCTTTTGAGTACTTTAATTGTACTTCAATTTATAGGTCTGTTTTTAATTTTTTTTAACAACTTAGAACTTTACGTATACTATTACGGTTTTGAATTGTAATTGTGATCGTATGGCTGATTAATTTATGTTTGTGATACCATACTTTAGAAAAATAAATGGGCCTGTTAGATGGGCTTGGGAAATTAAAATTTTATTTGGGTTGGGCTTGGGCATACTAAATGAAGCCTGGTTATAAATGGCCCGGACTTAGGAATGCACAAATCTCGTTATTATCTAGTATAAGCCCGGCCCGAACCCGGCCAAGCCCGGTGTATGTGCCCCCTATGTCAAATTACATGTTCAAAAAACCAATTCAGGTTGGTACCAAATAAATATGTACACTTACCTTGATGCCGAATACGAGTGCTACCACGGTTTTCTCCCCACTGAAGTTGTTGTGTTCCGTACTGTCTCTAAACCTATTAAATTAACATCATTGTATACGTCAAAAATAGACAAATAAATAATCATCACATGCTCTTTATAGTGTAATTTCAGCACTTTTTTTTAGAGGAATAGGAAGAATTTCATTAATAAAGACTATTACAACTTATCGAGTTCAAACGAAAACAACTGAGAAAGATAAAGTAAAGACAAGATAAACAAACACACAACCGAATCAAGTGAAGAATATATCCATCCAAAAATTGAGCCGGCGGCCTTACACTAATTTCTAACTTCCAGTGGTCAAGGGTCAATTCCAGCATCTTGAACTAACAATTTTCTGCACCAACGAGATGAGTTCCCAAACATAAAACATTAGCTTTCATCAACTATAAGTCTGTAACTTCATTATCCTCAAAACCCTTCTTTTTGTTCTTGTCAATCAAATATTAACCTACCAATTCAACTATTAAAGTTCTAAGTGTTGGGTTCATGTTATCACCTGATACAATCTCCAAAACTTAAAGCTTTAAACCCAAATTTACAAATTTTAGGTAATCAAAGAACCCTTACCAGCCCGATGAAACTTTTAAATGGTTAATCCACCTTTGAGATAGAGCTCCATAATTCTCACAATAGAACCAAGCTAATCCCACAAAGGAAGAAATCAAGAGGAAAATCGGAATGGGGGGAGAGAGAGACAGAGGATAACTATAGCCTTAGTGAAGCCTTTAATACTTCCATATTTACACCAGCACTCCTTTATTTATATATCTATTCATTTGGAAAATGGGTCACACAGGTCAGGTTTTTTCCTTGGAGATATGGCATGCCAACTCTCTCTCTATTGGTCAGCCATGCATGGGAGGAACTTTATGTTAGACTGGATAATTTTCTTCAAATCCTGTGTTTATCGTCTATAGGTCCTATATGCGTAAGGAGTAAGCAATACTAAGCATGAAGAGGTCCATGAATCACCAGTTCATCGCTAGATATCTAGTTTGTTGTTGGGCTGGTTTTTGGGCCTTTTAGAGTTTCTTGGGTTTCCCTAGAAAGGTGGCTGAGTTATGCATATTTGTGTTCGGGTGCTTTGGGGAAGTGAAGGAGAAAACAAGGCTGGTAACTCCATTACTCCTGATGTGGAGTATTCAAGAAGAGCAAGTTTGTAGAACTTTTCAGGGTGCAGAACAGCCTCTGTTTAGGCTAACCTGTAATATTTTTATCTTAGTAATCAACTCTAAAGAAAACCTACGAAATCATTTCACTAATTTTTTAACAGCATTTCACTAAATCTTGAACCAGGATGAAACTACAATGCATTGAAAACTAAATTAAATAAGACCAGTGATCAAGTGGTTAACAGTCGTGGATTTCATCTCTCTTGGGTACAGAAGAAAATCTCAAACAAAAAATGTTTCGTTGTTTGAAGTTCTTACTAGCAGGCATAAATATCTGCCCACAAGCTCAAGTGTTCAGGCTAGCTAACGCACGCCACCTTGAGACCATGACAGTCTCTTGTCCATGCTGTGGATGATGAGGCACAACAATAGTGACTACGTCAGGATGCACTTGGTTTAGCACTTTGTGAACTCCTAGCATTACTGTGGATCGATTCATTGTGAATGTAAGTCAACAATTTCAAAACTAAATAGGCTTCATTACTTGATTGATAAAGTATAAATACCATCACAGAGACTCAAAATGAAAGATCAATAAGAAAGCACAATGGAGCTTCGCTTAAGTACTTATACAGATGAGTGTGTGTGACTTGGTCACTAGAGAACAGAGTGCTTAGACAAAGCTGTGGTGCGCCAGATGGCCTCAGCAGTTGTCACCTCAAACAGTCAGACAGCAACCCAGCTCATTCCGGTTTCTAATGGGCTTACATGTCCAGCCTTCCAGACCAAGGTATTTGCCTGCACTAAGCAAGGGATAGTACGCTAAATTGGTTACGGTTGCCAACAAGGGGCAACATAGTCACTTGGCCATCAATTCATTCACCCACATTCTTATTTTCCCCTCTTATCGTTACTACTTCTAATAGGACCCTTGGTCCTCACAGTTGTCGTTCAGGTTCCATTGAAACTACTAAATCTCATAGCTTCCCTTTCTTTTTTGTCCAGGGATTCACATTGACAAATACCCAAGAATATGCAGTTTACTCATCTCTTCTTACATGTACAGGAACTGGCCACTCCAAGTTCCAGCTATCTCTACTATTGAAGATTTGGATTACTCCTAAACCTTCGTTCACCTTTCAAGAAAGATTGAGTTTTTGGGAGAACAATAAAGAACTAAGACCCATAGTTATTAGGGACAAGAGGCGCACAAAGGTAAGAAGGTCTGTTGGGTCCAGGTGCGAGGGCCAATGCGAGGTATGGGCCTTTTTCAAGCGAGGCGCACTCCGGCGAGAAAAAATTAGCAAAAGTAGCATACACCAAGAAAAGAAAGAGCAAACAATAAAAGAGGAACAAGCATGACTATTTGTTCATTTTCCATCCAATTTACAACCATGAAGAGAGAAAACAGACAATAAATGAATAAGAAAAAGAAAATATAGCAGGAAGAAAACATTATCAAGAGACCAGCGAAGAACCAAAGGACCCGCACAGAGTGCTGGAGAGCTGGAGATCGACTGACTAGGTGAGGGCTTGAGTTCAAACTCGGGAGTTTGATTGTTTGAGATGAGATGAAAGCCAGTACTTGTGTTGTAAGCCGTAGGTAACGTTTAACCTAGATTATTTTAAGGCAATAGAACTATATTGTTTCTACGGCTGCGATGAAAACATGAGTGAAAGACTCAAAACTAAAAAGGGTACGCGCTTGGTCGCGTGATACCTTTTCTGAAGGCGATCGCCTTTCTCACCTAGGCTGGGTCAAGGCCCCAACTTCATGCCTTAATGCACTTCCCAATTAGCTGCGTGCTCGCCTTTCACAACTATGCTAATACCATGGGAAGAAAGCATTTTAAGGGGTCAACTAGGCTGAAGTCAAGGTCTTTTAGGCTCTGCGCTAGAGTTCCCAATAGCAACTTCAACTCAAGCTTGTAGAGTTACTATACATGTTAGAGCTTCCTAGACTAGAATAGGCTCAATCAGGCACGGAATATTCCATTGATTGTTGATTGAATAAAATTATGAGAAAGGGAGCAACTCACTGCATTAACCTCTCGTGCTAGATGACAGAATGCAAAAATCAGACCCCCTAACATGATGGATATCTTATTGTGACAGGGAATGTGTAACATTGGATTATGAGCACGAAATGAAATGAAAAAGATGAAGCAGAAGAATAAAAGTCATATGGACAATTCAAATAATTTAATTTATATTCTATAGTAGGGTACTTGGACCAACCGGTGGAGAGAGCATGACCAAATGGGGGCAAGTGCTTGGATTATGAGCACAAAATGAAATGAAGAAGATGAATGAAATGAAGAAGATGAAGCAAATCACATGGACAATTCAAATACTTCACTTTATACTTGGACCAAAACGGTGGAGGGAGCACGACCCAATAGGTGCAAGTGCCCACATGCTCCCACGAATCTGATTTACTTAACCATTAGTCACAGTTAGAGGTGGCACTTTGAACCCATTTATAAGGATCCGCCAAAACCCATCCAATTATAATCAACTCAAACCCACCCATATGTGGATATGGTTTCTAATTGGCCTAACCTATAAAACCCACTAATATTTGGGTTTAAATGGGTTAGTAATGGGTCCAACCTAAAAAAACCCACCCATTCGATTTTCTGTAACAAAATACTTCAGCAGTCGACTAAACACTCAAGCAGTCGACTTTCTCTCAAACCGATTGATCGATTCTCTCCCTCTCTCTCTCTCACAATCGATCGATGCTCTCTCTCTTGATCGATCGATTCTCTCTCTCTTAATCGATCGACTCTCTTTCTCTCTCGCTCTCTCTCATGTCGAAGCCCCAGCAAAATCAAGACAAGGGAACCAACAAGATCGATCTGCTATTTCTTGAGTTGTGCTGTCCGATTAGACTGTGACTCACAGTTTACCCCCACTATCATTGTTATTACTTATAGTAATAGTTTTACGTAAAACTTTCTCAACACTCTTATAAACTATGTGAAGAATCAGTGGTGCAACTAAACAACGACAAGTGTAAGAGTGATAGCATACATAGAGCGAGAAAGCTGTGCATGTAATGTTATTGAAAGTAACATACTAAGCTTTCGAAACATGAAAACTTAATCGATGTCTATGCAAGTAGTCAAAGGTTTTAAGGCAACACCATTTGAAACTCTTGCTCATAGTCTGAACACCCATTACTTATGCGCTTCACGAGACTGGCGCAAATGGGTGGAGCTAAGCTAATAAGGCCCTGGCTGACCCTAATGCAAAATCAGAAGGTCATAGTGATAGTATCAAAAATCCAAACGAATGAAGGTACCTTCACTTAACAAGATTCAACGAATTGTCGAAATTCTCCAAGTGTAGAAAAGATGCACACAATCAAAAAGCACAACCAACGATATGAATCAAATAATGCTTTAATATTTCTACGAACCAGAGTCTTAAATCGAGAATGAAACAAGTTGAAATAAGCAGAGAGAGAGAGAGAGAGAGAGAGAGACCTTCGCCTCGTTCGTGCCGGAGGTGGAGAGGTAGGTGGGAGGCGCTGCCGGTCGTGGTGGTAGCCGATGGTGGTGGGTTTCGCTCTCCCTTCCTCCCTCTCTTTCTCTGTACAGAACGAAAATGGGTTTTGAGAGGTTTTCGTTTTTTTTTTCTCCTTGATAAAAATATTTTCCACGTCATGACACAGGTTGGATCTGCGGCATGACACTAAAGCGACATCGTTTTCCATTCTGTTTCCTGGTAAAAATATTTTCCGCGTCATGACACAGATTGGACCTGCGGCATGACCCTAGAAGCGACGTCGTTTTCAATTCTGTTTCCTGATAAAAATATTTTCCACGTCATGACACAGGTTGAACCTGTGGCATGACACTGGAAACGACATCGTTTTAGTTCTAAGAATTCTTGGATACTACAAGCACGATTTCTACTTCTATCGACCATTATTTAAATGATCCGAAACATTCTTCTTGTATAAATTACAATAACACATATGATGTACGAATAACTCGCAAATAAAGTACATATTAGTACTTAATCTAAATAAATTTCTATTTCTCGAAATGAATTTGGATACATTGAATCATTTCATTTCTGTATCAAACAATTCTTAAGAGATTTTAAATATATTTTATATCTATATAAGTGATATTTTAATGATCCGAGATATTCTTATAGTAAAGCGCATAAAAATACAAAATCATGTAAAAGTTTCGTATTAATTGAAAGTAAGTTAGTACTTGATCGGAATGAATTATATTTTTTAAAATAGGTTTAGCTATACTGAATCAAAACCATAATAATAGGAGTAACCGGTTTTACTTAATCTCTCGTGTTTCCCTTAGAAACGACGACGTCGACGTGAAACTCTTTCCCTCTGTACCTTTCCCGTCCGACGGTGAACTCTTGGGCGTCACTGCTTAATCGGCAGGGAGGACCATCTCCGACCTCCATCGTCTGAAGCTCGCTTGGCCGCCGTCCATCATCTCCGACCTCCATCGTCTGAACCCTGTAGATACTCTGCATAACCTGACAACAAAAGGTACTGTCATTTCGTACTTCTAATTGTTAGTTCAAAATTTGGAGGTTTGTTGGAAGCTATTGATAGGTCAACATATTTGGCTAAGTTTTTGACATTGTTTTGTGATTTCTCACCAAACATGGATGTATTGCGGGTTCACTCCCTTATGCTCAGATGATACTTGAAATTCAGCTCGAGTCCTACCTATTGATCTTGTACAAATAGCTCCTTTTTGAATGTCTTTCCTGACATTTATCTGGAAGAGGAAGCTCTCTCCTGCCAATGATTCAAGACTGTTGGCTAAGATGATTAAAAAGTTTATACCACTTTGAATAGCATTGCACCTTTTGAATAACACTATACTTGTTGAACCGAGTGTTTTTGGGATACTTCCATAATTCTCCCTTGCTTGAGAGAGATTATTGTTGAGAGTCAAGGTTAAAAAAGGAAGAAGCACCGCCTCCCATCCTGGGGAATGTGACATTTTCTTTTAAATGGTTTTTTGATTACTTTATGCTTAGAGGAAGTTGTTTGAAAGGACCTACGTTTATTGGGTATCATGGAACATGATGCTCTCAACGTAGCTTAATGGAGACAAAGAATTCACGTAGCCATCCGCAATTGATTGAGAGTTAAGACTCAGTTTTGGTTGCTTTGTTTTTTTTTCTAATATTTCTTTCCTGTTGCATTTCTAACTCCCGAGTATTTTATGCAAATAGGGTCAGAAATGTGGTCAATATCCAGAATATTTTACCTAGCCTTAGAGGATTAAGACTGTTTGCACGTCTTCTTGAGTTTCTACATGGTCAAGCAAAGCCAAACCCGCTCCTGAATATTAATGCAGCTCATATAGTACTCGATGAGGTTATACGACTGTTTTAAAGAATCTAAACAAACAAATTCTCTGTTATTTTTTCTTCTCTCTTTCCCTTTATTTCTTGTTCTTCTTCTGAAGCCTTTGCCTCTCGTTCTTATTTTCCTTTCCTTTTGTTTCTATATTTAGGTGGTCTATTTTTTCTGTTGAGCATAGGATTGGAATCCTATTTTGTTGGACTTTTCAATAATGAGTCGAGGAGTGCTTGGTGAACGTGGCCCCGATAAAAAACATATAGCAATGTCTGTTGGCTATGTTGATCCATTTCTGGTTTCAACAGGTATTGAACCAATTTATTTGTTTTTGGTGTACCGTCATTTCAAAGAATGCAATTGCTATTTGCACATTTTAAACTAATCAGATACCGTGTTCTAGGGTGGACGAAAGAATCTAAGCAAACAAATTTGCTGTTTTAAAAATTGGGGATTCGTAACCGAAGGTTGTTAAAACTTGACAGAGTCACCACATACTCTTTGGATGCTTCCGGAATGGTTCAGCTTCCACTAGAATGTTTTGGTTTATGTTGCACTAGTGTGGGATAGGCTAGGGCCCTATGAAGCTCCAACACTCCAAAATATGTTACGTCGACGTGCCACTTTAGGTGGAGTACCCATGGCCAACACGACACGACACAAGACCTGGTGTGCATTTGGGAAGAAGACGAAACTGATCTGTTAAGGTTTTGATTGTTTTTTGTAGAAGTAGATCTACATAGATAAAGGATTTTTATCATGTACATCAACTCCTCTGATGTTTGGAAGGGGCACTTGAATGACTCTTTGGGCTGAAACATTGTGGTTGGGGCTTACTGGGCCAACAATTATAATGGGCATGTAATGGCAGTATAATCAGTGAGCCCAAAATTGTTTGTGGGTTTCCATAACCACATACTGATGGCCTATAACCACCTGCCATCAATTGGTCCTTATTTTCTTGGGAGGGGGGAGTATTTCACGTCCTTTCTTCTTTGCTTTTGTATCTTAACTCACAGCAGATCTGTAGAGGGGTGTCGGTGAGCCCTAGATCTCCTAGGGTGTTGCACTTATTTTTTGCTGACGATCGTTTCTTTTTTATGGAGTTCAAAGAGTCTCATGTGGTGTTTTTTAAGTGGCTTTTGGATGAATACTGTCGCTTAGTGGGTCAGAAGGTTAACTTTGATAAGTCGGAGGTTTTTGTAAGTCCTAATTTGAAGCAGAAGTTGAGAAGTTTGTTATATGAGGTTTTAAGGGTAAGAGTAGTGGAAAAACCTGGTATTTATTTGGGTGCAGAACTGGACTTTACTAGGCGTAAGGGCAATCTTTTCCAAAGGGTTTTGGATCGGATTGAAAGTTGTTTGGCGAATTGGAAGAAGAATTACCTTGTTTTTGAGGGTAGGGTTACGTTGGTCACGTTATCAACTATTCCTATTTTCTGTGTTTCGTGCCCCGGATTACTTCATATCCAAGGTGAAGAGTATAATCATCCGATTCTTATGGGGAAAAGGTGATGGGGGTGGGATTCCATGGATGAAGTGGGCTAGTTTGTGTCTGCCTTTTAGCCAAGGAGGGCTGGTATTCGCGATCTTGGTTGCTTTAATCAAGCTTTGTTGGCAAAGGTGGCTTGGAGGTTGTATGAAGATGCAGACAGTTTATTGGCTACAGTGTTGTTGGGCAAATATTGCACTAAGGAGGGATTGATGTCGGTTAAGGCTAGGTCCGGGTGTTCGTGGGGTTGGCGGAGCGTTTTATGGGGAAGGGATTTGTTGGTTAAGTGCCTAAAGTGGGAAGTCGGTAGCGGTCAAGAGATGAGGGTTTTTAAGGATGAATGGATTAGTGGGATTGACAACCCGTTTGTAGGGCAGGAAGTCATGAGTTCTCTTTGTGAGAGGAAAGTGGGCTCGTTAATTGACTGGAGATCTCGTAAGTGGCATTGGTAGCGCCATTGGTAGAGACATTTTTTCCTTCGATGTAGCGAAAAGGATTCTGGCTACTTATATTCCCGAAGGGTGTAGGAGGGACCGAAAGTATTGGGTGTATTCGAGGAATGGGAATTTTTCGGTTAAGTCAGCGAATTTTTTGGCAGCTTACAGTAAGTATCCGGGAGGGGTAGGGGATATACCTTCAGAACTTTGGAAAAGGCTTTGGGCTTTGAAGTTACCTCCTAAGTATGGGATGTTTATTTGGAAGGTTCTTCGTAGGATAATAGCTGTGAAGGATGGCGTAAGAAGGAGAAGGATTATAGATGAGTGTGCATGTGTTTTGTGTGGCTCTGCTGAGGAGACGGTAGATCACTTGTTCCTTCAGTGCGAGTTTGCGAAAAGACTTTGGGGCACTTTGAATGTGGGGACTGATTTTTTAGAGGGTGTAGGGGTTAGTTTTCCGAATTGGTTTTTAAGGTGTCTTAAGGATGTGGGTGATGTTGAAGGGTTCTGTAGAATTGTGTGTGGCATTTGGGAAGTTTGGCGATCTCGTAACCGTGCTTTCTATGAATTCGCTATTCCTGTAATTGAATTTTGTGTTGTTAATATTGAGCACAATGTGTCTAAGTTGTTAAAGTCTAGAAGAGCTGGGGATAAAGATGCAGCAAGGGGAAGTGGGAACTTGGAGAGGAGATATTCCTTTTGCAGAGGAAGCCAGGAGGAGGGCAGTTGTGTGGAAGAAATTGCTGTTGATGGGGCCTGGAAGAAAGATTTCTGCAAAGGTGTGGCTGGCTGCTTGGTGTTATGGACGGTATGCTCGGGGTTTTTCTCCGGTTTATGCGCTATCGTCTACAAGTGTGGAAGCGTTAGCAGTTTTGGATGCTGTCAAATGGGCGAAGTTGGCTGGGATCACAAGTTTGCGAATTTTGACGGATGGTATAGAAGTTGTAACTGCTTTATGTAATGTTTTGAATGCAAATGTATTAGTTAGGAATATCATTCGTGATATTTTAGATGTTGTATCGTCGTCCTTTTATTATGTTAGTATTGTTAAGGCCACCCGTCAAGATGTGAGGGATGCCCATAATCTTGCTCTGAGTAGCCTTTGTAATTTTATTAATGTTTAATGAATGGTTAAGTTTATGGTTCAAAAAAAAAAAAAAGTTATTTTATCCAAAGTTCCTGGTATAGTTTTCTAGATTTAGACTTCTAGTCTCTTCAGATTGGGTTCATATCATTTAATATTGTACTTTCATTAGTTGCCATTTATCTTTTCTGATCCTTGAAAAGTGACACTGCTTCTCTCTTTTTTCATTTCTTTTTTAAGTCTATCTTGTATGGTCGTGCAACTTTTTGACAGAATTAATCATGATATTACCGTAAATGATAATTTTGTACAGGTCTTTTTGGGAGGCAAGTTCTGATGTCTTCTCATTTGGTGTGGTTATTGATCGTGTCGTTTCCGTATCAAAAATAATTTATAAAACTGAATAATTACTACTACTCTTTCGAATAGTGGCAAATATTCCGAGTATCGCTCCTCAGGGATTAAAAGGCTAAGTTGCAATTATTTCAATTG
>JAXBDA010008868.1:0-13772 GCA_036023075.1 Gaultheria prostrata
GTAATTACATAAGTTTAAAAGTTGATACATGCCCGAGTCAAAAGAATTGAATGAATAGAGTTACAAGATCATCTCATGCAAAAATATGAGTTTAAAGATGATTCGGTAACTTCTCCATGCTAGCTCTAAAAAAAAATCATGCATGCACACACTCCTTGCACCCCAAGTCATGCTCCGTGTTGAGTACCTGAAATGATTAGGGTGAGCTCACTAGCCCAGTAGGAAAAAGTGTGCCAAAACTAAACATAATGAAATACAAGTGTGTGAAGAGGGTGAGAGGATGAAATAACGCAACACTACTCAATGTTCCAATAGAAGTAAACCAGTCGAATCCAGACTCACAAATTCATAGGGTTAGTGATTCCCATCAAGAGTATCCAATACGTGCCCACGCATACCCCACCGTTCGATCGTGTCCAATTTATCGTATCCTTGTGTCACACTTTCGTTTAATCAATTCGTTAAGTAATTCCTCGCGACACGTCCATAGGACGGCCCGAGTATCAATTCCGGGCTACCATATAGGCCCCGTATCCCTCGCGACATGCCCATAGGACGGCCCGAGTATCAATCTTCCCCTTGGCCAAGGCATAACCCTCGCGAACGTCTATAGGACGAACCGAGTATCAAACCTAGCGACACGTCCCAAAGACGGTCAGAGTATCAACAATTTCATGTTTTCACTTTCAATTTATGGTACACTAGCCACGCGTTCGTGTCATTGTGTCACCCATACCCCGCGATGTTAGTTAAATCCACAATTCTCCTCAAATAGGCGTACACAGCGTAAGACATAAGGTTTATCAATCATGGAAACTCAACAAATCTCTAATCATACAAGCGAATAAGTCCGGGACAATTATCGTAACATGAAACGAGGTTCGGAGGGTGGTTATACCAAGCAAAAGCCAGAATGAGTCTAAAGGAAACACAAAATATGATTTTTGGCCAAAATAGCCATTTGTATCGATACACATCAAGGGTGTATCGATACACCTGGCTCAAATTCTGATCAGACAAATCTGTATCGATACAGAGGCCTCTTGTATCGATACAGACACGTTTGTATCGATACAACTCCCACTTGTATCGATACACCTACCACACCTGGCCCCCAAACCTGAACAGCCGATCCTGTATCGATACAACCCCAATCTGTATCGATACAACCCTCGTTACGAGCTGATTTTTGACAGCTTTTCAAGGGAGTTCAAAACAACACAACCCAAGTAATTTTTCAACATAAATGGTAACATTAAGACTATATAACAACAACTTCATGAGGGATTTCATTCAAGAGCAAAATCAAACACAAACCCCAACCAAAATGACTAGAAATGGGTTTTTCAAGGAATGTAAAGAGATGGATCAAATGGGGCTCAATTCCCACACAAGCACTTGAAAACATTTAGTAATGAGAGAGATTTCCCTACCTCAAAGAGATGTGAGCTCCAAATCAAGCAAAAAATGCGTTTTGAGATCCCCAAATTGTGTCTCCACGTTTTTGGCCCTCCCGGTTCATAAAGATGGTACTCCGGCCTCCCAAACACACGTATATGATGAATTTTTGGTCGATTGGTGAAGAGGGTTGATGAGGAGGGAGAAATTTGAGCTCAAAGGAGCAAAAATGGAGGGAGGGAGAAAGAGAGGGGAGCCGGCTGGAGAAGAAAGAAGGGGGGTGTGTGTGTGTGTGGGTGTTCCCCCCTCTCACACATGCACCCTTAAACTAAAAAGAAATTACACCCCAAGTCCAAAAGTGACTTGTGTAATGCAATTAAGTCCCTATCCACACACAACACCACATAATCCAACACTTAAACATTTTAGGCATTTCACGCAATTCCTCACATTACCCCATCATTATTTCCGGAAATTTATATAATTTTACGGGTCTTTACATTCTACCCTCCTTACAAAAATTTTGTCCTCAAAATTTGCTTAAACCACCGGTCATACAAACACATCTATCATGCCTAAAAGTGCCACGTGTCCGACACGTATCCGATACGCCAAAGTAAAACAACCAAGTACTCACATTGGTTAAGCCGAAAATAGCTCCGGATACTTCTCTCTTATCTCATCCTCTCGTTCCCACGTCGATTCCTCGCTCCCGAAATTATTCCATAACACCCGGACCAACCGAATCGTTTTACCCCGTAGCGTCTTCTCTTGCGTATCCATAACTCGTATCGGCTTCTCCCCATATGAAGGGTCAGCCTCAAGCTCAAGTTCGGACCATTCTAACACGTGTGACGGATCCGGTTCGTACTTCTTCAACATGGAAACGTGGAAAACATCGTGAACCCCCGATAACCGTGGCGGTAATGCCAAACGATACGCGACCTCCCCAATTTTCTCAATAATGTCAAACGGCCCAATGTAGCGCGGTGAAAGTTTACCCCCTCGCCCAAAACGTGTTAAACCCCAACGCGGTGATATTTTGAGAAACACGTGGTCTCCCACATCGAATGATAATGGTCGTCTACGTCGATCGGCATAACTCTTTTGACGGCTTTGGGCGGTTAACAAACGTTGACGAATCACCTTTACCTTCCCGGTCGTTGCGTCTTGCGCATCCTTAAGCCTCTTGCGTATCAACCTCATATTCTCCGCGGTTTCGTTAACTATTTCGGGCCCAACTAATGTCGCTTCCCCCAATTCGGTCCAACACACGGGTGACCTACACGGTCTCCCATACAAGGCTTCATACGGCGCCATCTCGATACTCGCTTGGTAACTATTATTATAAGCAAACTCGACTAACGGTAAGTCGTCCTCCCAACTACCCCGGACGTCCAACACACACGCCCGTAGCATATCTTCTAAAATTTGAATCGTTCTCTTGGATTGCCCGTCGGTTTGCGGATGGTAAGCGGTACTAAACAGTAAGTTCGATCCGAGCGCGGCTTGCATGCTTTGCCAAAATCGAGCGGTGAACCGCGGATCCCTGTCAGACACAATCGATACCGGAACCCCATGAAGTCTAATAATCTCCCGGATGTATAGTCGGCTAAGTGCTTCAACCGTATCGGTAACTTGAATAGGTAAAAAGTGCGCGCTCTTAGTGAATCGGTCAACTATCACCCAAATGGCATCGTGCCCCCTCGGCAATCTCGGTAATCCCGTCACGAAATCCATGGTCACGTTCTCCCATTTCCATTTGACCACCGGTAATGGTTGTAACTCCCCTGCCGGTCGTTGATGCTCTGCCTTCACTTGTTGACAAGTTAAGCACTTTGACACGAAAACGGCTACGTCCCTTTTCATTCCCGGCCACCGAAATTGCCTACGCAAATCGTGATACATTTTTGTCCCACCCGGGTGTACGGCTAACGGTGAGTGATGAAACTCTCGCAGAATCTCATCCCGGCATGCGATAGGTACGAAAAGCTTTCCTTTGAAATGTAAACTTTGGTCGGCATGGATCATCCAACCAATCGGCGCCTCTCCATTAAGAAATCTGACCCGGAAATTTTTCGCCTCCTCGTCCGCTTCTTGTGCCTCAACGACCCGAATAGATAAAGTCGATTGAACGGTTAAATTACATAAGGTTACCCCCTCACGGACCTCCTCGCAATGTAACGCGTAGAAACCCAAATCCCCCATCATTTTCCACTCGTCGATTGCCAAACTTGCCAAACGTGCCGATTTCCTACTCAACGCATCCGCTACGACGTTCGCTTTCCCCGGATGATACTGCAACTCAAAATCGTAATCCTTTAAGTGCTTCATCCAACGGCGTTGACGCAAATTTAGTTCTTTTTGAGAAAATAAGTACTTTAAGCTTTTGTGGTTAGAAAATACTTCAAACTTTTCACCATAGAGGTAATGCCTCCAACTTTTCAAAGCAAAAATTACAGCCGCAAGTTCCAAATCATGGGTCGGATAGTTGCGTTCGTGATCTTTCAATTGTCGTGACCCGTATGCTACCACTTTTCCCCGTTGCATCAACACGCACCCAAGTCCCTCTCGTGAGGCATCACAATAAACGGAGTAGCCAACTCCACGCTCGGGCAGAATAAGAATAGGTGCAGTGGTCAAACGCTTCTTCAATTCGTTAAACGCTGTCTCACACTTGTCATCCCATGCAAACTTTGTTCCCTTACGAGTGAGTCTTATCATTGGGGCCGCTAAGCGAGAAAAGTCTAACACGAATCGACGGTAATACCCGGCCAAACCCAAGAAGCTCCGAATCTCGAACACACTCTTCGGATGCTCCCAATTCAAAACCGATTCGATCTTCCCCGGATCCACGGAAATCCCGTCCCTCGATACCACATGGCCCAAAAATTTCACCTCGGATAGCCAAAATTCACACTTACTAAGTTTAGCGTACAACCGATGCTCTCTCAAGATTTCAAGGATAATGGTGAGGTGGGATTGATGCTCCTCCTCGGAAGATGAATAGATAAGGATATCGTCAATGAAAACAACCACAAAGCGATCGAGGTATGCCCGAAAGATCCGATTCATAAGGTCCATGAAGGTAGCGGGAGCATTGGTTAAGCCAAATGGCATGACCACGAATTCATAATGGCCATAACGAGTGCGAAAAGCGATTTTCGGAATGTCCTCTCGACGGACTCTCAATTGATGATAGCCGGATCTCAAGTCGATTTTGGAGAAACAAATGGCACCCCGAAGTTGGTCAAACAAGTCGTCGATCCTAGGCATTGGATACTTATTCTTAATTGTTACCTGGTTCAACTTACGATAGTCTATGCACAAACGGAGTGACCCATCCTTCTTTTGAGCAAAAAAAGCCGAAGCTCCCCACGGTGACGTACTCGGACGAATAAACCCCAAGTCTTGTAACTCTTGCAATTGCGTTTTTAACTCTCTTAACTCGGCCGGTGCAAAATGGTACGGCGGCATAGATATAGGTGCGGTGCCCGGGACTAGATCTATAGTGAACTCAACCTCCCGCTCGGGTGGCAAACCCGGTAACTCCTCCGGAAATACGTCTGAGAAATCACAAACGACCCTCGGTAACTCCCCACGTGTAGATAAGTCCTCATCTAACATCAAGCTAGCTAAGAGACAAGCGATCGATTCCCTTTCCCGCGGTCTATACAAATACGGTTCCAATGGCTCTCGACGTTCCCCAAAAAATTCAAAGCAATCACCCTCCGGCGGACAAACTCTAACTCGACGCTTAAAACAATCAATAGTCGCGTGGAAAGTTGACAACCAATCCATCCCCAATATTAGGTCAAACCCGGACATGCCCAACACAATGAAATCAAAGGTAAAATGGTGGTCTCGAATAATCAATTCACAACCCCGACATATGCGATCAAGTGGTGCCCTACTGCCTAACGGAGTATCGACAAATAATGGAGGACTAAGATTCTCGGTTTCCAATTCCAATGCACGCACAAATGATGAAGCAATAAATGAATGCGATGCTCCCGAGTCAAATAAAACTTTAGCAAACGAGTTGAATAGAAGAAAGGTACCCCTGACAACCGATGTCCTTGGGGTCTGAGAAGTAGTAGGTGGTGGCTGTGGTGGTGTGGAAGCGGTGATATGGTAAGCTCTCCCTGGAACCATCTGACTCTGGGTGTGGCCACCCCTCTGAACCGAACACTGACTCAGTGCCGAAGAACTAGCACCCTGCTCCACGGAACGAGAACCTTGCCCAATGGAACCCTGTCGGTACTGAGACTGTCCGTACGAAACCCTCGGCTGACCAACACTGTATCCACCCCTCGATTGTTGAACCGAACCTGACTGACTACGCGCTCCTCCACCCCGTCTATAATCCCTAGCAAGGTGCCCCGTCTTTCTGCAAGTGAAACAAGAACCCGGGAATGAAGTACTTTGCGGTTGTGAACCCAAATGGTAAGGACATTGTGCACGCATATGGCCTGGTTGCTTGCAATTGTGGCACACCATCGGTGGTCGACTAGAACCTCCCCGAAAATCCGAAGAAGTAGGTGCCCGAAAGCTCCCTTGACTTTGCGAAGGTTGAAATTGCTCCCTTGACCGCTTCCTTCCTTGACCCGCATAGAAATTTGGAGGTGCACTCACGGTTGTAGTAATCGGCCTAACTTCCTCCCTTTTCGGACCACTAGTCACTTCCCCCGCACTCTCAAGGTTTCTTGCAAATTCCACCATTTCGGAAAACCTATTGATATGGGTCGTCATCACAAGTTGCTTAAGCGTGCCCTCTAACCCCTTTTCGAATCGCCTACATTTCCTCTCCTCCGTGCTCACTAGCTCCGGTGCAAAACGGGACAAGGTTTGGTACTTTGTGGCATACTCCGAGATGGTCATATTTCCTCTTTCTAGCTTCTCAAATTGATCCCTAAGTTACTCTTTGTAAGAATCCGGAAAGTATTGACTTTCGAAGAGTGTCTCAAACTCACCCCACGTCAAGTTTTCAACGTCCGGCTCATTCACTTGTTGAGCCGTCCTCGCCGCCCTCCTAGCGTCCCTTCTAGCCGCTAAAACTGACTCCCACCATTCATTAGCTTCCCCGGTAAGTTGACAAGCTACCAAATTGACCCTCACCGCATCATCGTTAATAGCCGAGGCATTGAAAAGCTTGCGGATCTCCGATAGCCAATGGTTCGCCTTGAGTGGATCACTATTCTCCCCATCGAAGGTCGGCGGTTTCATGTGACGAAATTCTTTCATAGCGTCCCTAGCTTTCGAACCCACGACGGTTGGTGTCACTCTCAATAAATTTTGGGCCGCGAGAGCCGCCATGATGGCCGCAACTTGGGCGGGTGCAAGTTGTGGTTCCGGTTGCTCCACTTCTTCCTCACGCCTCTCATCTTCGCCCCCCGATTGTTCATTGAGGCGACTAGCCTCATCGTGAACTCGCTCACCCCGACGACGCCTAACGTTTCTCCCCCGAGTGGCTCTTTGACCACGCGGAGGTCCCCGTTTCGGTCCCATCGTTCTAATAAGAATATAAGAAAGGAAACTCATCAACACGCATCATAATATCTCTATCGAGGTCCAATCCTCTAACGCCTCCCAACACGGGTACAACCCCATTTGATGCTCATTAAACGCTAACAAAACACCACATGATGTTCCATGTTCACGAATGTCACACAAGCACACACAATGAATGAGAAAACGTGATTTCATGAAAAACTTTATGCGATAATTTGAGCCCGAGGACTAGAAGTCTTCCCACAGTCTCTAAGTTTTCGAACCTAGTGCTCTGATACCAAGTTGTAACGCCCTCAATTTTATAAACATGCAATATATAGGATAAATCCACGTGGATAGTCAGAAGTCCACGGTCAAAGTTTGATAAATCTTCCAAGTCAAAATAGTTACATCGTAAATCAACCGGGTACCCATACCCATGAAATAAGTACTTTAGTTTAGCTGTTATTACAAATCCGAGTCAAAAGAAGTGAGTCAAATAGAGTTACATGATCATCTCTTCAAAAAAAATATAAGTTCAAAAGATGATGTCATAACTCTCCAAGCTAGCTTTCAAAATATACATGCATGCACACGTGTCATGCACTCCAGTCATGCTCCGTGCTGTGTACGTGAAATGATTAGGGTGAGCTCACTAGCCCAGTAGGAAAAAGTCTACCAAGACTAAATATAATGAAATACAAGTGTGGGATGAGGGATGACGAAACGAAGTCACATAAAGATGTTCCAAGTTCCAAAAGAAATAGACAAGTCGAATCAAGCTCATGGGATCACGATTTTCCGGGACTTTTATCAAAAATATCCAACACGTGCCTAACGCATACCTGACCTTTCGTTCGTGTCCATTTCGTCATATTCTTGTGTCATGCGTTCATTTAACCAATTCTTTTAAGAAATTCCTCGCGACACGTCCATAGGACGGCCCGAGTATCAATTCTGGGCTACCATATAGGCCCCGTATCATCTTCCCCTTGGCCAAGGCGTAATTCCTCGCGACATGCCCAAAGAACGGACCGAGTAGAAATGGGTTTCCAAGCAAAATCAAAGGGGTAGATCAAATGAGAGTAAATTTCACACACAAGCACTTGAAAATACTTAGTAATGATAGAAATTTCCATACCTCAAAGAGATTTGAGCCTCAAATCAAGCAAAATGAGTTTTGAGATCCCCAATTTGTGTCTCCACATTTTTGGCCCTCCCAATACAGAAAGATGGTACACCGGCCTCCCAAACACACGTAGATAATGAATCTTTGGTCGATTGGTGAAGAGGTTTGATGAGGAGGGAGTAATTTGAGCTCAAAGGAGCAAAAATGGAGGAGGGAGAGAGAGAGAGAGAGAGGAGCCGGCTGGAGTGAGGGAGAAGAGATGGGTGTGTGTGTGTGTGTGCCACCACATACACCCTTAAAGTGTAAAAAAATTACACCCCAAGTCCAAATGTGACTTGTGTAATGCAATTGAGTCCATATCCACACATAACTCCATATAATCCAACACTTAAACATTTTAGGCATTCCATACAATTCCTCACATTACCCCATTGTTATTTATGAAAAATACACATAAACTTTCGAGTCTTTACAAATACACTTATTAAGAGACAACCCAAAATGAATATCGACACTAAAAAAGGGACGGAGGAAGTAGTATTTATTACATTATCTTTTGATGTATCACTAGTTATCCACCTATAAATTCGAATAAATTAAATTTTTTTTTTGTCAATGTGCGTTCAAGTTATTTTGAGATGCTTTTTTTTTTTTACCCTTAATGAAACTTTATTGTGTATAAATGTGAATATGTTAAATGAGATGTTTTGAACAAATGCTTCAAAACGTAAACTTTGATGTTTCTTTCTATCCTAATTTAGATGGAATTTCAAGTTCTTAACAAAATTCTTAATCTGTATACTTCACTGAAAGTAAAAGAGTTGAAGCAACAACAGCTAATCAGAAGTATAGCAAAAAAAAAAAAAAGAGAGCAAAACTCACATGTAATTTAGATTGTAGAATTATTATATCAGTAAAATAATTTGCAACAAAAACTAAAATCAGAAGTAGAACAAAAAAAAAGAGTAAAAACTCACATACGTAATTTATATTATAGAATTATTATATCAGTAAAAATAATTTGCATTTCTCTAGTTAATTTTTTTGGTTAAGATATGTGAGCGCCCCAGCCTCTCCATCGCCGGAGATGC
Organism: Gaultheria prostrata; assembly: GCA_036023075.1. Taxonomy (NCBI): domain Eukaryota; kingdom Viridiplantae; phylum Streptophyta; class Magnoliopsida; order Ericales; family Ericaceae; genus Gaultheria; species Gaultheria prostrata. The sequence goes on from JAXBDA010008868.1 coordinate 9,109, forward strand.
GATGCGAGATGCTCTCGCTTGGTGCTCGTGCGGCATCAAAATTCTTCATTAATTCCTGCTCTATCTCTATGCTAGACTAATGACCATACGCGCTACCGAATATTCGAGTTAGGAATACTCAGCAAAGACCAGAGTCGCCACTTGGTTATAGGTCCAAGAACCTTGAAATGACTCTATATATGGAAAGGCTCGATCTTTGTCACCACAGACGGATCCGGGGGTTAAGGTACCGAGTGGAAAGGTGTTAGGCACCCACTCCGCCCAATCAGAATGATCGGCCTCTACTCATCACCATTTGTTCAATTTTTTTCTGTACTAAATGCATGAGACTCAGGCAAACAGATAGGTGGATTTTGGTAAAACAATTTCCAAAAAGTTAACTTTTTGCGAGAGGGAAAAACAGCTAGTTGAAAACCACCTCCGTTAAATGCAACACACAAAGAAAACAAAAGCAAACATCCTATGAACGAGAATCCGAAGCTGAAGCGCTTATTATAATCCTACATCCATAGGCGATTGTTGTGAAATTTTAAAGTACTCGCAAGCGCACGAATCGTATTGAAGTATAGCAATGCAAGTGCGAGGTCGAACCCACAGGGACTTGTGCTTTTTTATAGGAAAACTAAATATACGTAAATTGATTACACCCTAACCTAGTTGACAAAAAGTTGTGATTGATTCGGAAGATAAAAATTAAACAAATTAACGATAAAAATAATAAAACTAGCACGCAAAAATAGTGGAGATTAACGGTAGAGAAAAGTAACTAGAGTTTCGGAATCCACACTCATAAATATATTAATTAATCTTACGCAATGATTTTTCATGTGATTCTACACAATGATTTTTAGAAACTAATCCTAACCACCGTGAATAATATTATGATAAGCACCTTTTTATTTAACGAAAATACGCTCTCCCTCTGCTTCAACGTTTAAGCCAAAATCATCCACTGTACCCGTAAGAACAAGTCACAATGGATACCCCGTACTTAAATATTAGCTTTTGATAAACCAAGCAATTCGATTAATATGATGACTTCAAATCATGGAAAAAAACCCATTCATATCGATTGAATCCATACCCAAAATTCATGCATATTAATTAAGGAGTCGAGAACGATAAACAATTAACGCAAATAGGAAAAATCACATGCATAAAATCAATTAATAATATTCATGAGGTTTCATCCTCAATCCTAGTTTAGAAGTTTAGCATAGCATAAATAAAAATAAAGCCTCAACAAAACCTCCTCTGCTCATCTTGATCTCCCAGCCGTGAACCTCCAAGATTATGCTGTTGCGTGATATCCTAATCCGTAGTTTTGCCTCGGTGTATATGATTCCCAGCCGACCCCCCAATACCATGCTGACTTCTCATATTTATATTGTGAACACCGGAAATTACTTCCCTAAGAGAGTCCTTATTTCCAAAACAAAACTGATTATTCTCTTTCTTGAGGATACTAATTGAGACCAAGATTTGTGGGACCTATTGAAGAAATCACGTGCAAGTCTTTAGGGGTGTAAGTGCTGCTCCATGTTTCCTTGCCAAAACCAATATCAAACCCAATGTTTGAAATCTGTGAGCTTAGACTTGACTTAATTTCCATAATTGCTTGCAAACTGAACCCGCTGCATAATTCACTCGATCAGCTTTCTTTCTTCTAATACCCGAATTCGTGTTACTTGACATAATTATGGTCACGGGCTTTTCTTCCTCACAAAGTAAAATTTGACTTTACACTTCTTGAATTCAATGGCCGAAACTTTATTTAAATATCATATTTTCCTGCAAATTAATATTTCGAAATGATTGATAATAAAGATAACAATAATATCTAATTAAGCACAATGAAGGACTAACAACATGCAATATATGGATAGCTATGTGTCAATATTTTGGGCTTATCAGCGATGATGAACAATCACCCTCGGTCTCCCGTATGATACTAACACATACATAACAGAATGGTTAATCCGCCGTTGCAAATGCCAGACAGTGAACTTAATTCTAGGGGGTTCTATCCTAACGTAAACATGATATGGGCTCTGAGTTGATCGGGCACATGCGATATGAGATAATGAACTAAACATGATTAAATGAACACAGTACATGCATGCATAAACAAAACACGAGTTTAAACGGGAAACCTGACCAAATTCGCAAACTTTCCTAAAATAGAAACTTTCCAAAAATAGACACTATATGCATGCTCGGGATTCGAAACAAATTAGGAAACTTTTCTAAAATAGAAACTTTCTAAATACGGAAACTATATGCACGCAGTCTACTTATGGAATGACCATAAGGGCAAAACAACTAATTAATCATGCGACATGCGGATCCAGGGGTAAAACAGTAATTCTACAGGCTGGGAATAAATGGGCAGCGTAACGACTGGGATGCATGCATGCGGACAGAACAATAGCTAGAACATGATATTTACGAGTGTTTATACTGGCAGCATAACGACAGGGTACGTTACGTGCGAAGATCCACTCGAACAGAATAACAAATAAAGTGCGAGCTTTTGGAGTACTTAAGCGGGCAACATAACAACAGGATATGTTATGTGCGAAGCTTTACTCAAACAGAATAACAACTCTGAGGATTAAATTATGCTTAGGTATGGACTACGTACAGATATGTGCATGCAGAACGATATTTAAACTATACTAATCATGTAAGGGCAAAATAGTAATTCTTCATGCCAAGCGAATAACTAGACCGAACTACTCCAAGTTTGGACCAAGCGCGAATCTTAGTCCAGAGGAGCTTACACTTTGCGAAATCAAAGGATTTGCAGTTGTTTTCGGGATGCTTAAAACATTTGGTGAAGGGGGATATTTATAACATGATTCCAGGTGAAAAAAGGGTTCATTAGTCGATGTGGGACAAGAAAAATATGTGTTTTCTCGACTCAAATGCGGTGGCACGCAAATCTAGAAAGTTCTAGAATAAGAATTATTTTTTTAATCAAGGCCGGACTGGCCCTGGGTCAGAGCCAGACCGGCTCTGGTCCTAGTTCGGGCTTGTTTGGTTCGGGTTTGGATCTGTTCGGTTCATTATGACGCGTTCCGGGCTGATTTTTGGGCCAAAAATTATGACGAATTGGGCTAAAAATAAGACTTTTTGCGGATTAAAAATAAAATAATTTTGGGGAATAAAATCACTCAACATTTTGAAAAACACTCAGCACAGAACTCAGTAAAAAAGATTTTCGGGAACTCGATAAAATATTCTTTGAAAATCCTAGCACAAGAGATCGACAATAGGCTACCATAAGATATCTTTGCATCAAATCCATCTTCTCGAGGTGGATGAAATCATACAAACATGTTCATCATTGGGCGACGGCACAACCAAGGGACCTAAGCATTACGGACAACCAAGGTAGGGCGTCTACAAGATATTGTGAATATATAAAATTATATTTCATCAAAAGGAAAAACACAAATACGCCTAAGAATAGTGAATATTCCTTTGGCTCTACTTCTTTTGAATAGTTGTCACGCCCTACCTTTTAACAAACTAAATTCCACAACATCTACGTGGCATAAGTCAAAAGTCAACAATTCTCCGTATAAAAGTCCAAGTCAAACTTCCATAACATACATCGGTCAATGGTTCGCTACACGGTACTATCTCGTATCCGAATACACAGATACCCGATAAAAAGTTTAAAGTTACTACATAAGTCCCAATAAGTCAAAAGATTGAGTGAAAAGAAGTTACATTGCCATTTACAAAACAATACTAGTTAAAAGATGGAAAAATAACTTCATGCATGCATAACCTCCATGTAATGCATCACTCCACAAGTATCCAATCTCATGTTCCACGCCGAGTACCTGAAAATGATAGGGTGAGCTCACTAGCCCAGTAGAAAAACCATACTACAACCGCTAGGTGTATAAATATGATAAGTGCACACAATGTGGGTTGTCATGAAAGAACTGATCCAAGAATCATTATGAGAACGAAAACAAGCGATATGTGTCCATAATGTACCCAAGTGTCCATGGAACGTATCCAAGTGTCCCGAGCGTATCCAAGTGTCCAAAATCATTTCAAAGTGCCCAAATGAAACTTGAAAATCCATTTAGTAAGTCCAAATTTCCAAAATGTAATCATATGTGTCCAATATCGTATCCAAGTATCCAAAGTTTATCAAACGCCATTTTCACTTCAAAACATTTCCATCATATATGTCCAATTTCGTATCCAAGTATCCAAAGTTTGTCAAACGCCATTTTCACTTCAAAACATTTCCATTTCCAACTCTTTCATAAAATCAACCATTTCATTTACCAAGGAATGAATCCCTCTGCCGGATTTCTTGGGCTCCGTGCACCCCTGCCGGATTTCATGGGCTCCGTTCACCCATGGCTAGGGACACCAAACGGGTGAACCGTAGAGTCATAGAAACCATTTTCATCATCTCAAAGCATTTAGTTCATCCAAAACATTTCTATGTATCCCTTTTCTTTCAAAACACCACAATTTTTGCCAAATGGGCCAACCAACTCAATATGATATGTATCTGATACGTATAACGAGGTGTCCAATGAAATCACGTGTCAAAGTCGTAGTTTAAAGATTTCAAAATGGTTTTTGGGGTTACCACGTTGCTATAATTCAAGTGTGCGAAGTACCGGACG
>JAXBDA010008869.1:0-13771 GCA_036023075.1 Gaultheria prostrata
TAGGGAGGGGTTTAGGGAGTCTCTTGGAGCCTAATTTTGGGGTTTGGCTCCCTAAAATAGGGATGTGAGCCAATTTAGGGAGTTTGTTGGGCTTGCTCTAATAGAGCTTAAAAAATAATTAGTGCAATGAACATTTTTTATTTTTATTTTTTGTAAATAATTTACATGAAAAATGTTGGTAAACAGTTCTAAAAGTTGGAATTTTGCTTCTGGATCTGAAATTGCATGAAATTGCCCCATCCGCGGGTAAATAAAATTTCCAGTTAGCAGATCTGTTGACTGCGTTTTGTTTTCCAATTAGTCCTATTTTCTTATTCATTCATTTCGTCCAGTCGCTTAAAGTTTTGATCCAAATCCAGACTCAAAGAACTCTCTCGTGTCGATCGAGATCCGACGAAGCAATTGCTAGAGAGAGAGAGAGAGGATGGAGGTGGACGGTGGTGCTCCGTTGGACGACAAGGCAAAGAGAATGAGGGATCTGTTGTCGAGCTTCTACTCCGCAGATCCTCCTCCTTCAATGCCCTCCAACACTTCTTCCAAATACGCCACGCTTGACACCATCAACACCTCTTCTTTCGACGCCGAACAATATATGAATCTCCTCGTACGTTTTACACTTACTACTATGTGATCTGCGAGAATTGTCGATTTCATTTCAGGTTTTATGCTTCAATTACTTTGTCACTGCCTCGTATTGATATCTCTTTATCGATTTTTTTCCTCCGTCAACTAACATCATTGAGAGGCAGTGGTATCGTAATTGGAGTGATTTCTTCGTCGGCTTTATGTTTTTGTAGAACTTCTTAAAAAACTGCTAGTATTCTTACTTCGGAGCTTTGTTGTTATTGCCATTTTACTCATTCTAGCTCATTTAAGATCTCTCTGTGTGCTTGTGTCCATGTAAACAATAATTTGTTCAAGAAACGCAGGATGTGAATGTATTGGGGGTAGTGAAATACGAAACGAGGTATATGTACATTTTTTCCTTATCCTTTTTCTTCTTTAGGACTTCACGCATTAGGGGATTTTGGTGGTGGTGGTGGTGGGTTGGGTGGGTGGGGTTGCTGTGTTTGTTCTAACTGCATTAGTTGAAGGTTTTTCTGTCCGTTTGATGTTGTTGAATTTTACCACTGTAAAATTTCTATCTAGTATGTCTTAAAATCGCAGAACCTTTTAAGGCATGGGGTGATTTGACACGAGGCCTTTGTTCAGGTCAGTATAAGAGTAAGAACGTTGTCATAGATCCGTCAATTATGTTATCTTGCCTCTTCCTAAATGTAGTCTACAGGTTGAGTTTACACAAAAAGATGTAAATCTTAATATTCTTCTTGTTGATACGGCAGTAAGGGTACATTGTGGTTGGAGAAATCAGAATTTAGGTTCATTTTACTATGCGCTGGACTTAATCTTGCTACTAAGTGCCATTTCAAATCAATTCCTTTGCCTCATTAAGGTCCTCAGTGAATAAACAGTTAGATTTTTTTGTATTTTGACCATGCTTTCCCATTATTTTGTACTAGAAATAGTATTGGTGACCGAAACTCCTCCCAATCTTAATGCATCGGTTGCATTCTATCAATGGGAGAGCCATACAATCTTGAGTATGTACCTTAAACCTTCTTATGTGGGTTCAATGATCTAATCACTTTTTTCACTACTATCTGTAGGTACAAAAGTCAAATTTAGAGAGCCTGCTTCAGAGACATGTTGAGATGGCAGCTGAGATTAAAAATCTTGACACTGACTTGCAAATGTTAGTGTATGAAAATTACAACAAGTTTATAAGTGCCACAGATACAATTAAGAGGTAGATACTTACCCCAACCTTCATCTTTAGTTATTTGCATTTTAAATTTAATAGATTTAAACTTGTAGAAAGAATGTCATTGGCTTAAAGTTGCATTTGAATGTGGATTTCAATTTGATTATGCAATATTCAAGCAAATTTAACAAGATTTATAATTCATGTTTATAATTATGAACACAATACTGAAATATATAATTATGTTTCTCATTTTAGATGGAAACATTTATTCTTCTTTCAGATTGACAAAGAAAGGTTGTTTAATGGTATTTATTGTTTCCAGGATGAAAAATAATATTGTGGGCATGGAATCAAATATGGAGCAGCTTCTTGAAAAGGTGCTTGGAAAACATGTCTTTCTGTTGTTTTATTAACAAGTAATCTCGATATAAGTAAGTTAAGACGGAAGGAAAGATGTCATCTTGTTCGTCATCCTTACAGATAATGTCTGTGCAATCTCGAAGTGATGGGGTGAATACTTCTCTCTTTGAAAAGAGAGAGCATATAGAGAAATTGCATCGAACTCGTAACCTTCTGCGCAAAGTCCAGGTAATGAAAGCATCAACCGTTGGTATCTGCACCTCTAATATAATAGTTATGTATCGTTTCTACTTTACAACAACTTTTAACTTTTCCACCCATTGGGGCCTGGTATCGGCTTTATCAGGGGACCTGGGGTTTTCCTTCTGGTAAAAAAAATTTGAATTGAATAGTAACTCTTGACTTGCCTCGTAGATCTTTAATCCAATCAGTTTCATTGTGTCTTAACTGCTGCGTGGTGAATAGTATGGTCTTAACCACTTCTTTTTTTTGGATGGTGAAAATATTTGTATTCAGATGGAACCAGTTAATATGCCTATTCACAGCTTCATTATTTATACTTTTTGATTGTTGAGTCTCCAATTAGACGGATATAGTCTTATTTCAAGTCCTATACATTATGTGAATGTTGGTGCTTGGCCATGTATGAGTTACACAGATTTTATCTTCTGTGGAAAAGAGCAGTTCATATATGATCTACCTTCTAGGCTTGGAAAGTGCATAAAATCAGAAGCTTACGCTGATGCAGTCAGGTATTATACAGGTGCCATGCCCATTTTAAAGGTATTTTCTTCCGTGGTTCTATCTCCTTTCTAATTCCCTGTCTCATTTCCTTCTTTTTGCAATATCAACTTCCTCTAAAAAATGTAGTTCCCAAAAGACCGGTTACATCATTTTTCATTTTATTTCACCAGGCATATGGGAACACATCCTTCCAGGATTGTAAGAGAGCATCTGAAGAAGCAATTTCTATAATTAAGAAGAACTTGCAGGTTACATCTCTTTTGCTTTTGCTATTATTTCCCAGTGTGTTACATAGATTAATCACTTCACGAGATGAGTCTATGAGAGGAAGTTAAAATTGACGTGAGAAAAGTTCGAGAAGATATTGTATCCACTATCCAGTAAGAGCACTGGTTGAGGTGATTAGAAAATACTTGATTGCCAATGGCTTAAGGGAGGGAGGAGTTCTAGTTGGTTTCATTGAGTTAAGTTTAGATATGCAAGCAGTGGCATGCTGCTAATTAATGGTTGATAGCAGGAACCAGGGAAGAAGAAGAGTCTAGCTTTGCGTATTCTCTTTTATCTCCCTATACTTGTAAATAGAGTAGGAGGCGAGACATGTTCAGAGACACTATGCCTCAAGTATTTATATATATTTTACAAGTAAAGCCAGTTCAGAAAAATGACCTCCAGGTCCAGCTCTTAATTAAAGTCTTAGTTCTGCAGGCAGGTCATCAGAAAATGATGCTATGCCTTGAATTTGAATTGTACCCTGCAGATTGAGATAGTCCCAAGGTGTACCATATTTACTTTACCTATCTGTTTACGTTCTTCTAGGGTCAAAATTATTTGCTAGGAGTCTTGAAGTCTAGTCGTCCTGTGAATTGAATAATCCTAGGTCTTCTGGTATTCTGACCTGTTCGCTTTATGCTTCCGACTTTAGGTCAAGCCATATTCAATTCACCTTTGGTGGATGAGTCCTCAGATAATATGCTGGTACTCTCGCAGAATCAGTGGCTGTTGCCACTGTTTTTTTGAGGAATACATATGATATAGCTGTAAAAGGAGATAAATGAGAAAAATCAGTAGAACTTTTCTTGAGATAGGATGCTGAATCTCGGGTTCTTTTCCTTGCAGGGAAAGCTATTCTCAGATACTGAATCTATACAGGCAAGAGCTGAGGCTGCAATGCTTCTTAAGCAGTTGGACTTCCCGGTTTGTGGTCTACTGGTTTTTGTCAATCAAGCTTGTTATTTGTATTGCACATTTTATTCTTGTGAAGAAGGTGGTCATTCTGATTTTCTGGAGGGATTAGACTGAGGGATGTTGCTGAAATTAAAAAGAGAATAATTACTTGACTTTTGTTAAGTTGGAATAAATATTTCCTAAAATGGGTAGTTTTGTGGGCTAAATGTGGAATCCTGTTTGTGCACTCGAATTCTTGAGAATACAAGTATATCTAGAAATATTATTCTGCCACAGATGCAACTTATGTTTCGACCATGACAGTTTGGCCATGTATTGTCAGGTTGAAAGCTTGAAAGCCAAACTCCTTGAAAAGTTAGAGCAATTCCTTGACGATCTCCGACCTGAATCTAAAGATATAAGCAATGCTCCTGTGGATCATGATGAACCTGCTAAACAGGCAAGTTTTAGTGACTCAGTCCCCTCTACTGCTGATCAGGTAAGACGCTAGTGAATCAAAATGGCATATTAAAACACTTTATTCCAAGTAAGACTTATATGTAGGTAAGTTCTTCAAACTTCCTGTATAAGGGTGCAACAAGTAGCTGAAAATTAGCTGCTCAATTGCTTTTTCCGACTTATCCTGGAAAGCACTTTTAAGTTTTCCGATAACCCAAGTTCTGTAGATACTTATGTAGATTTGTGGAGAAATTGATTTTTGTGACCTAGGTATTCCTTTTTCTGGTTCTCCAGAATTTTTGTGAAGGGTCCAGTTTTCCCCCTTTTTTTTGGATACATAAAATGTATATGCAAATAGGCTACCTACCACACATATCCGTCATTGAGTATTGCCTTCAGTACAAAGCCATCTGGAGGCACCGCAACCACACTTATGTTGGAACCAAAGCTAAGGTCCCACCACGTGCTTTGAGCGCTAAACAATATGTTTAGTCACATCCAGTGACTCCAGAGACTTGAACCCAAGCTGCAAGTTCTTACCCCTTGCTAAATTTATGTAACTTGTCACACAGTGGGAGCCTTGTGTGATGCTCAAGGAAGCTGTTTTCTCATTTGATTTTTGCTGATAGCCTGATATCAAATCCACTCCCGTGGTGCGTTGTGAGCGGAATGGTGGCGGCAGCGCTGTGGGTGTTTGCTACTGCTTAGGGTTTTCTATCTATTGGGCTTGGCCCATTTTATGTGATGAAATGTATTATCTGGGTTTTCTATGACCCATGGGGGTTGACCAACAACCTGATATCAAATCCACTCCCAGCCGTCATGCAGTTGGAGTGAGATTATCTCTGGCGTATATTATCTCCCGAGTGAGACTATCTCTGGCATAGATTATCTCTGAATTATTTGCAGGGTACATTTTGGTTGGCATTAGTTTTGCTGTTTTTAACTTTTTAATTATATGTTAGTTATTTTTACATGCCTACAGTTAATTCATGCTTTTGAACCATTGCTTATCCACTAGCTTCTGTGTTTAGGCTTCTACTCATGAGTTTGTGGAAGCTCTCCGTGCTTATCGAGTAATATTCCCTGATTCAGAGCAGCAACTAATCAAACTGGCACAAAGTGTAGTTGCTAAGTATGATATTGATGTAGTCATTTTCTCCAAGATGTTCTGTGCTTTTGAATCATCTTTCAAACAGATTATAATACATTTTATTTTCATAAACTGGCACTTGTTTCTTTAGGAACTTTGAAGCCACTCAACAACAAATCAAGGGACACATTCGTTCAATAGACCTATTGGGAATTCTTCGTAAGTTGTAAATGCCTTATATTACATTACTTTGTTTCTACAGATTGCTATGTTTAGTAGTTTCGATTAACCCCAAGTACTTGGTACTTGATTCCGGGTTGATTATACTTTAAGTCGGGAATTGCCTGTGTATAAGTCGGGAATTGCCTGTGTGTATGTGACGCCCCAGCTCAACTGATTGCTACATACAGTCGGTACATTGCACCTTAAGGTCTTAAACATTTAATCTTCCTAGTTCCAATGATTTCCAAAGAGTGATGTACGACTTACAGATTGACCTTAATTCAGCAGTATATATGACCATTAGAACTCAAATTTTAACCAAGCCTAGAGGGTTATTGACTGGATCGTTAATTATAGGTAGCTGGCTGAATCAAGCTATCTGCTTACTCCGTTGATTCTGTCCTTGAGAAGTATTATTGTTCCTGCGGGGGGTCCTATGGCAGTTAACTGGAGAATGGAGGATACCCCTAAACTCTGTTACTGTAGCTTTTAAAAAATTAGTTGCAACGAAGAAATTAGTTGTTTGTTTTTTTTGTTGGGTTACCCTGGTCCATGACGTCATTGATGCTTGGCCACATTAAACAAAATATTGATTGTCAACCTTCCCTTTGTCTCGCGTGCTATTCACAACAATATGCAGCTCTCTTCCGACTTTGATAAGAATCTATTGTTTTGAAGTTTTAAAATCCCCTTATATTATTATACCTTCTCGAACTGCAATTCGAATACGATCAATGATCAAATATTCTTCTTCACGCAGGGGTAATTTGGACTGATGTGCTCTTGATGGATGAAGTATTGCCTGAGGCTGCTCTTTCTGGTTTTGCTTTAGAGGTTTTCTCGTCATTTCCTTTATTTTTATATTTCATGATTACCTATTCCAATTTGTATCTCCTACATACGTCCGATTGAAAATAAACAAGGTACCGTTGTATGGTTCCAGGCTGCCCGGGTTGCAGTCAAGCAGTACATTGATAGCAGATTTTCTCATCTGCTACTTAACATCTCAGGTACTTCTCACTGTTTTACTTTTTAAAGTGTGAAAGTTGATTTGCTTAGATCAAAGCTCGCTCTTATTTTTATTTATTTTTTATTATAGATGCCGCTATGTACAGCAACTTGAAAAGAATTGGCTTAGTAATCTAGACCCTTAGAAAATCGAGCCATTCTATAAGATTAAAAGTAAAGAATATAGATATTTAGCAGAAGAACATGAAATATGGAAAAACTTACTATCAAAGATAATGGGTGACATAATTTCAAAGAATAGGACAGTCAACAATGCAGTCCTTGAATATCTGATAAGTTTGAACTGGCAGATTCCCTTACAAAACTCCAACGTAGACCGAGTGAGGGACTAGAAGAAGAATATGCTTTGGAGTCTGCCCTTGGTGCAAGCAGAAAAGCAGTAACCGAAGGCAGCATGGATGTCCTACAGGTAAACCATGAGTTGTGAACTTGGCAATAAAACTATTCCTCTCTGCATGTGTATGGCGTCACGGCTGGTTATGTTATCATCAAGGACCTGGGCTAATGTTCTAAGGCAATTTTCAGATGTACTCACCATAAATGTTTCTTGTGACAGAAAATCAGTTCCTGAAATTTCACATTTAAAAACTTCGTTTTACATGTTTGGTGCTTTTGTGCTTCATTTCTGTTTGTAAAGGTGCTTAATGTGTTGCTGATTTTTAGTTTTCAAGCTAGTACTACCCCAACGGTCTACAAAAATATTGTATGTACAATGTGGACACTAGACATTGCACAGTTATGCTTCTAATCCCCGGCTGCTTTTTTTTTCTTCCTTATTTTGCCTTGTTGTCGGGATGTACTGTAAAAAATAAATGAAACATTATGGAGTATAGAACGAGAAAGAGGCACGACATCGGTGGACCAATGGAACCAGAAACTGCAAACACTAAGGCATTTGGATCTTCCATTGTTAAACAGGATTGATGATCTTTTGGAAGTGTTAAGGAAGTTTGTGCTCTATGGAGCCATCTATTATCAATGTCATTCTATTGACTTGAACTTAAGTTGAAGAAAATTGGATAACATGTCCTAATGTTCTAATCAAGCTTATCCTGAGTTTGAGAGACCAGCCGTGTAAAAAGGCGGAGCTTACCTTTGTATGCTCCTTGTAGTACAGTAATTTTCACTTTTGGGTAACAGTCTCTATAATATTGACAAATTCGTGATTTAATTACATTTTCTTGCCTAATTTTCTTGTTGATTTCTTTTGTTGAAGCCCTTTTTTTTAATAAATTCTTTTTATCACATCAAACAAGCATTGGATTACTAGTTGAAGTTGTTTATTGTCATGCTACCTCTTTTCACCTTTTGACGTTGACTTATATCTGTATCACAGGACTTCCGCCAACTTCTTGACGATGACCTAGGACTGCTGGTGAAGTTGAGAGCTTTAATTAATGACTGGGTGCAGGAAGGATTTCAAGAATTTTTCAGAAAACTAGACCATCACTTCCTCTTGCTTTCTGGAAAGATCAATTCGACTGGTCAAGATCAAGGTTTGGCAGAGGCAACACAGAAGGACAAAATTATATCTGGGCTTGTTGTTGTGCTTGCTCAACTTTCTGTTTTCATTGAACAAAGTGCCATCCCAAGAATTACTGAGGTGAGTAGCTTGTTAAAGTTTCCCATCGTGTTGTTTTTAAGTTTTATGTTCAGTATTATTATTCTTTTCACTTATCAAAAAAAGAAAGTATTATCGTCCTTTTCATAGGCAGGAGCCTACATTGAACTGTCATCTCCAATTTGTCAGGAAATAGCTGCCTCTTTTTCTGGTGGTGGTGCTCGAGGCTATGAATATGGCCCTGCTTTTGTTCCTGCAGAAATTTGTCGAATATTTCGGTCAGCTGGTGAAAAGCTTTTGCACCTCGTATGTATGCTTGATCGTTAGATCCTGGTTTATGAAATTCTCTAATTGATAGTTTATTTGTGTTTACTAAGTTTGTACGAGTATTTGGGAAACTAATTTATTATGAAGTTGTTTATGGCAAAGGCAATGAGTTCTCTTTATATCTTTTTTTCATTCTGTGCTCATTAGGTTGAATCCACTATTTTTTAAGGTGTGTGCTCCCATCATGTGAAGCACCATTACTTTGAATTTTACTTGGAACTAGCTCTTCTGCATCAGAACATCTACTTTTTCATCTCTTTAAGATTGCTGAAATTTATCATTCCCTGTATTCTTTGGTATGTCAAGCAGTTAAAAGGCCTATTCCGGTCTCCCAAATCTTTGTCTTTCTTCAATGGTTATGGTTTCAGATGGTTTCATTTCGAGTTTCACAATCCTTTTTAGTCTGCACTTAGGAATTGGCCATTTAGGGAGGTGCCTTCAAAAGAGTTATCAGATAAATTGTTTAACGTTCCAATCCCTGGAAGATTTTCATTTATGGAACACTCAACTGTTCTAGAAATCAAGTGCTAGCACTTAAATTTGAGTGTACCACATGCGATTTTGTTTGGCTTATGACTCGCTGTTTAATTTTGAAAGGAGATAGATAATCCAAAACCATGGACACTGTATTCAGAGTCTCTTCTCTCACATGGCGGGCGCCACACATGGATGTAGCCCCTCCGTGAAATCATGCATCTTACTAAACGAGGGATCATTTATGGATCTAACACAAATACTAGTTCTGCTGTTAATTATGCAGGTTTCATGGAAAAACTGGCTTAGAGATTTTCTGATAATGACCTTAGCAGACTCGCAGTTTCTTGCTAAATTAAGTAAAAATTTTGTGATAGGGAACCGGAAAGAGTAATTCCATGTGCCCCACAAGCTATTCATATATAACCCGGGAGGATATTTATTTCTGTTATCAGTATCTATTTAGATGTTGGGATTTTATTTAGTAGTTTTAGTTGTTATTTTAGGAGTTATCCTATTTAGAAATTTAGATCATGTTTATCCTTTTATTATCTTTTCAAGAGCCTATTTGAAGGACTCTAATCTTTCTATGTAGGGAGTTTTGTGAAATATTTGGGTTTGATTATGATTTTGATATAGGGATATCATTACTTCCTTAGGCACAGGGATGCCTAGGGTGTTATCTTCACTTATTTATTTTCGTAGTTGTCTTGCATCAGTTTGCATAAAACAACCGATGATTAGTAAGTAAATCCACATTGTACCGGTTGAAGTTAATCAAGCGACAAGATTGATTGTATTAGTATGTAATCTTTTTCTGAATTGTAAGTATGTTGACATCCTGTATTTATGTCTTCAGCATTTTCATTCGCTCTAAATTCAGTTATGAGATGTAAAGTGGAAATTACCCGTATAACTGGTTAATGAGTTGATCTTTCTTTCTTGTGCAGTATATTAACATGCGAACTCAAAAGATATCAGTTCTCCTAAGGAAGAGGTTTACAACACCAAATTGGGTCAAGGTCAGCACAACTCAAGGCAATTTATTCATGATAATGGGAGGACATTACCAAGTTTAGCATTTCTTTAACACTGAATTCTCCTGTAGTGTAGTTGATTTTTATTTTGGTTTCATTTTCCAGCACAAGGAACCAAGAGAAGTTCATATGTTTGTTGATTTGTTACTTCAAGAGGTAAGTTTTGCATTAATGTAATACTATAATCTCATGAACTTAGAGTGGAGAAAATTTCATCTCGGTATCCGATTTTTTGAAGAAACTAATTTCAAGGTGACTCTTTTCGTCATGTTGTCTGCATACGTGTGTAAGAATTCAAAACATTCACCTTGCATGTCTTGTGTGCCAGTTGGAAGCAATAGGAACTGAAGTTAAGCAAATTTTACCCCAAGGGCTTCATCGTAAACATCGGCGAACGGACAGCAATGGAAGCACCACGTCTTCACGCAGCAATCCATTACGAGATGATAGAATAATCCGGTCAAGTACCCAAAGGGGCAGGAGCCAGCTTCTGGAGACCCATCTAGCAAAGTTGTTTAAGCAAAAAATGGAAATTTTCACAAAAGTTGAACATACACAGGTTTAGAAATTGCAGCTGGTACAAAATGTATTTGGTTCTGGTATTTGAACAATCTCAAATGTGAGTGCTTGTAAATTGCAGGAATCAGTGACAACGACAATTGTAAAATTTTGCCTGAAGAGTTTGCAAGAGTTTGTCCGACTGCAGACCTTCAACCGTAGTGGGTTCCAGCAAATACAGTTGGACATTCAGTTCCTGAGGACTACTTTAAAGGAAACTGCTGAAGACGAAGCTGCCATCGACTTCCTACTCGATGAGGTAGTAGGGTTAAGTTTACGATCTAAAAATGCTTCATCTTGGAGTTCAGTTTGGTTGAAAATTACATCTAGTTTTACGAATCGAGATCCTCTAATCTGCTATATGGCTTGCAATAAGTAAGAAAGAAATTTGAGTGTGACTGTTAATTTCTTGGAACCATTAGTACCCATGAAATATGTTTTGTTCTTATTTGTATGATGTTCAAATAGGTTAGGAGCTCCATTTTTTTTTCCCGGATTTTGTGACCAGGTGATGCTTATGGTAGAGGTCCAACATTTGTGCACCTGCGCTTTCCTGGACCATTCCGGGAGAACGTTTCAGTTTACTCGAGCTCTGTATTTCCTTTGATGATGGTTTATGAGTTGATTTGATTCCTTGTAGTATTAAGTTGCTTATCGTTGTCAGGTTTCCTATACATGTTAACGTGTCTAGTTTCCTTTCTTTAAAGGTTACTAGCCTATAAACTACAAGGAGTTTGTAGTCGTCAGCCTGGAATAAATAGAATTGACATTTTTTTAGGCCTTTTTAGTAATATTAGGGTAACAGGGTTGTTGCCCTCGTATACTTCCTCTTTCCCCTTCTCCCTCATTGTACTGCACCACAAAGGATGATAAGCATGGGATTATTTTGTTGAGCAGGTGATTGTTGGTGCGGCGGAGCGATGCCTGGATCCAATTCCCTTGGAACCCCCCATCTTGGACAAGCTCATACAAGCAAAGTTGGCCAAGAACTCTGAACAGAGCCCGGCTTCTTCCTGAGAACATGGATTTTCAAGTCTGTAATGCTAATGCTCTGTGTTGTTGGGGCAACATATTACCCATAGCAGTTGTGTTTGACGATCCAAATCAGACCTACAGGCTTCTCAAGTAAACGACATTGTCTTGAAAGCTAGACAATCCAGGTTCAAGCTTTATTTGGATTCATTCACTACAGTTCCCTACATGGGAGGTAGCATGGTTTTCAAATCTACCTCTTCTAGGATGATCAAGAAAGTGGCACTGGGTGATGTAGAGTTCATAGTCTGGATTTGCACCCAAAAGTACTTGGAACTTTGATTCCCTGATATGTTGAAGTCTGTGATGTGTAATAATTTTAGCCTCAGCGAATTTTGATGCCCGGGTCATTATTCCCTCTGGACTTGTTATTGTTTGTGATCTCTGATATCATATACAACACTGCATTATTCTCATTGAAAGTCCTCTGAAATGAAATTTCTCCTTTTCTTACCGTTAGCTCCTTTCTGTCCTATGTCTCCAGTGGGACGTGGCCCGATTCTTATTACTGAGATGTCAATATTGGGCTCTGAGGAACTACTTTGGGGCTCATAACTTCATATTCTGTAGCTATAAAATTGGGTTTCAGTTTATGTGCTAATGTAACTCAAGATAGACTACATAGTTTCCGCCGAATATAATACTAGCTCCTAAAGATAGCCTACTACCCCATACGAATTTGCACAATTAAATCTACTATCTCCCCTTTTTTTTATAACCGGATGTCCGGGTCAGTTTGTACGCACCTCAATTAATTCCGGGGCCCTGGAGATAATATTGTTGACTTTTCATTTTAGTGAGTCTTAACTTTTTGAGTCTTATTATGACTCTTATTGCCACTTTATTTTGTCAATTTTTTGAATTTTTGACCAATTGGCGACAATGTTTTTGGACTAATTATTTGTTCTGGTGAGAGAAATCAGAAAAAGATAAAATTATTACATAAAATCTTAAAAGTTCACTAAAATTAAAAATAAAAATAAATTTTTTTATTTATTTTGATTCATATTTTTGTATTTTCTTGGTTCGTCTTGTCAAGTCAAATGATTACTTCTAAAAAAATTGACGAAAACTAAACAAAAAATCATTTGGTATTAACGATTTGTATTATCTACAGAAAATTCTGACCAAGGCCCCTTTAATTGGCAGTCCATGCCTCCATGGTGCGTAGAAAAACCCATTGTTTTTTTTTTCTATTACTATTTCTTTTGTCGACAACGCCGATCGCGAGCGTACACGTGTCCAACCATCAACGGGCGATACCTTCATCCTTTCTTTTTTCCCGCCAAAACTCAGCCCCCCTATTTCCTTCCGCTGGCGCCAAATCTTGAAACCCTTGCTCAGTTCTCTCTCAATCTCTTCTTCGCTGTCGCTGCCTCGCCCCGTGTGTGCGTCTGTCTGTGTAGGAACACTGAACGATGAAAGATCTCGACTTCAACAGGGACAAAGGTAATGCATTTGCTCTCTCTCTCTCTCTCTCTCTCTCTCTCTCTCTCTCTCTCTCTCTCTCTCTCTCTCTCTCTCTCTCCAATGCTTCTGAATCTCCGCCTATAATTATTCTACTGTTGCTGCAGATCTCGCTCGAGATTTTCTTTCCAACTTTGCTGACGCTAATGGCGAACCTAAATACATGAAAATCCTAGTGAGTTCATCACCCCTATCCTCCCTCTTTCTTAAATTATCAGGACATGTTCTGTGGTGGTTCTTTTGGATGCTGAGAAAATTTAGTTCCTTCTACTCTTCTGGTACGCAGGATCACATAAAAATAAAAAAGAGATATGGTTGAATGTACTAATTTCTTCATTTCTTGCTTCTAAGTTCTAGAATTCGAAAAAATAAAACATGCAGGAGAATTGCAACAAACAGTGTTTACATAACAAAAGCAAATTGTTTTCATAGTTTTTTTTTTTTTTTTTTCGAAAAATGCTCGGATGAAGCCCTCCCGA
>JAXBDA010008870.1:0-13771 GCA_036023075.1 Gaultheria prostrata
TATATTTCACAATCTATAAAGTTTAATAGGATTTTAAAAATTTTGTATAATAAAACTAATTGAGATCTATCAAACAAGATCCATATTGGATATAAAAAATATTATAAATTAGAAAATATAGACGATTATTTAAGAGGTCCCAAATAATGAAAAAGGACCAACAAATTGGGACGGAGGAAGTAATATTTTTTATATCAAATATGAATCTTGTTTGATAGATCTCAATTAGTTTTATTATACAAAAATTTTAAAATCCTATTAAACTTTATAGATTGTGAAATATAGACGATTGTTTGAGTGGCGCGACTGTCCAAAAGAGACCAATATTTTAGAACGGAAGGAGTATTATTTTTGTAAAAGAAGACCGAGGGAGTATCCGTATTTGTAAAGTCCGGTACTTAGAGAAGGACCCTACATAAATATGTCGTGTTAAGAAGCACCCAATAAATTTTCCATTATTTTTTGTTTTTGGTGGTTTTTTTTTTTTGTTGTTTTTTGTTGTTTTTTTTTAATGGTAAACCTCCTGTTTCGGTTAGTTGGCTGATTAAACGGAAACATTGCTTTTATAAGCCTCTACTGTCGTCCCACAAACTCCCCTTCCACTGCCATGATCTTGGGTCCTGCATAATTTGCGCTCAGACAATTCTATTATCCAACCAAACATAAAATACCAAACCTTCATATCCATTTTCTTCCCTCTGCCATATTTCATTCCTCTTTTTCCTAATTTCGTGGAGGAAGAACAGGTTTTTTCGTATTATGATCATGATTTTCTCAAGGTATGGTTCAATGGGTTTTGTTGCAATTTCTCTCTCTCGTTTATGTTTTCTTCGTATACCGCACTGCATTTTTTTTGTGCTTGATTATTGCAAACCAGAAGTAACCCACTTTGTAAATTGTTTCTTGTTATCTTTCATTCTGTTGGGTTTCCTTTCCGGAGAGTGCTATACGCCCCTTGAAAATGCGCGAACGATACACCATTGCGTGTTGTTTTGGTACTTGTTACGTATGATTTTTGATGAAGGGAAGCGTATAGAAAAGATGAAAAAGTACGATCACGAACAAGAATTTTAGAGAAACTCTCTCTAATACTCAGTTTTTATTAATTCATCAACAACTAACTAGCCCGAGGGCTTACAGTATCAATATATAGGCTACGGAAACCCTAGAAATAATCTGGAAAAGGCAACAGTTGCCGACTAAACACGAAATAAAGAAAATTACAAAAATTTCCAAAAACAGAAATATTTGAGTTAGACTCAAATCTGGAAACTAGAATAAAAAAGATAGCCACTGCCAAAAACCTAGGTCAAAACGGATTTGAATTGACCAAGAAATTAGCAGTTTGATTATTTCCTAAAACGGCAAATTTGATGATTCGGAGGCCTAAACGAAGGAATTAGGCCGAAAACCACCGGTGCCCATCCTTGTTCGTTGGGCCGTTTCGCATCAACCATAAAACCTGCGGACCAATCCGCCACTGGCCGTTTTCCCCACTTTTCGGTCAAGCGTTTCCAAGTAATGGCACGCAACCATATCTGCATCAATTTTGATAATCATATATGGTTTTGGTCATATTGCAAATCGTTACAGATTTTTTTAAAATTCACTATTCACGGTAAACTATACGTAACAAGTACCAAAAACATACATAACGGGGCAACCTATACGTAACAAGTACCAAAAACATACATAACGGGGCATACGGTACGCCTTTCCCTTTCCTTTTTATTCTTTCTTCTTTTTGGAGCTGTCTGTTTGTTTGGTTGGAGTCTAATTTTCCTGAATATCTTCTGTTTTCAGAACATTTTCAATAGAACAGTTTTTCAAAACACTCATAATTTTTTATTCTTGAGCGAAAATGGTTTCCCCAATGTTCTTGAAAATAAATCACGAGTTATTCTCAATCCCAATTTTATGATTTTGGCCACGGGCTAGGGAATATATGATAGTTTTGCTTGCTTTCTGTATCTGTCCACATGAAAAAGAAAAGTGCAACAAAAGAAAAACAAATATGGAACCCTTTCTTTAACTGTTCTTATCCGGAGGGATTAGCCTAGGACAGGAGGATGACAATGGGAAAATCTATTACTAGGGGAATCCTACGCGAAAACCTACGATGATGCTTCAATGTACTTACAATGATGCTTCAATGTAATTCTGTTCTCTGTCAATTAATATGAGTTCGATTTTCACTCGACGCTCAGCTTCAAGGACAGAAATTTCATAAAATGTGGTGGCTTAAATTATGCATATCTCTAGTTATATATAAGGCAACGAAGAGCCAGATATTGATTCTGTTTGTCATATGAGTTGGATATTTAAAAAGAGCTTGATATATAGGATATAGACTTGAGATCAATGTTGTGGGGTTCTGAAAGCTTTTCTGGATTAATTTGCTGGGTGTTTCCTAGAAAGTACATTGTGAGAAGTTTCGGTTAAAACGCGCATGTTTATGCCATAATTTAGAGGCACTTTAAGAAATTTGGGAAGAGAGAGTATACACTATGTACTGGTTAAGCTATTGTTTGCAATTACTTTTCTTCTTGTCTTCTTGTCTTCTTTTTTTTTTTTTCGTTTAGGACATTTTCTTCGTATCTTCTTCATTTCCCTACTGCTTTCTTATTCTTTTGATTGTGAGCTTTATGTATCGAGTTAATTAGTTGCACATGTCTGAAGGAAATTGGTTTTTGATGATTCCAATTTGAATTGGGCATCAAGTATGTTTTCCCTATTTGCGGAGCACTGTTTTTAATTTGAGATATTAGAATTGTAGTTGGAATTTCGTAGGACTCTTGGCATTCTTAAGAATAACCTCTGCTGCAAAAGGAACTACTATGAAATAATTCCTTTTTTTCCCCATACCTGCCAATGCTTTCAGAAGCAACATGTTAAGATTACTTGCATGAAGTAATAATCTCCACAAACCATTAGTAATAGCCGAAATTCTGCACCCAATAGTTTTGGTTATTCCTTGGAGGAATTACGTCTCCTCCGTGTATCCTTGGACCATTTTGTGATGACAGTAAGAGCGTGTGCAACTCTTAGTTTGCAATTTTCTGTATCTATTCAAAGCACAATTCGGCTTTCAACTTTAATGTATATTGTTACCTTCTGAAATACTGTTCTTTTTTACTTTTTTCCAACTTTCATGTACCAATGTTGGTGGAGCTGATGCTAAACAGGTTTTATGGTTATGTGTTCTATTAGTTTAACTCCATGGACTTTGGATTCTGAATGCAGGTTTTTACTGAATTAATTCCTAGCTATTGATGAATGGCAACACGAGCGAAAGATCAGCATGGTCCCGGGAAGGAGAAGAGGGGAACATCTCCTTCATATCCGCGGCTCACTAATACCTCCACACACAGTAAAAGAAGCCCCAGCGCACCTTCCCCAAGCCGCCCTCCTGATAAAAAACACGGACCTTCTTCAGCAACCCCATCTGAGAAACGTATTCCAAACTACTTGAAGCCTACTATAAGCTCAGCTCCTAACGCTTCTATTCAAGGAAGGACACCAACCTCCTCCAATAACAATGCCCAAAAACCTACTCTCAACAGAAGAAGGTCCTTTGACAAGCCTCCATCGATCAACTCTCGTTTGCAGAAATCTCACACTATGGTTTACCCCGCAGAGAAAACTATTCACCGGTCCTCATCTCACATTGTGCCAAAAACAAGCTCCTCTTTGCCAAAACCCCACCAGGAGAGGTTTTTGAAAGCACATAGGGATGCCGGGAAATCTCATCCGGTAGTTTCTGTCAATAAGAAGATGACTGCTGTTAAGAAGCAAAATGTTGATGCTGCTACTGTGTCAACCGAAGCTCCAGAAAATGCTTCGCCCGATTTAACAGCTGACACTACTCCACTGGTTGAATGTCATCAAGAGGACCAAGAATTGTCTGTTACTGATGTCGAAGAAGAGAGAGAAATAAAGGCCGAGGAGAGCAACGGTGAATTGCCACCTCATGTTTCAGTCGTGGAAGAAGATCAAAAGGAGGATATAAAGGCTGACACTGGAGGAAGTTCACAAGTCAGGGCAGCTGAACCGGAGAATAATCAAAACCCGGAAATAATAACATCCGAGTCTTCAAATGTTTTGGAAAACCAAAATGAATCTCAGGATGTCCACATGGAAGAAGTTGAACTTGACGAAGAAATTGTTGAAGAAACCAGAAAAGATGAAAGTCACGAGGGTCGCCAAAAAGATATCGTTGATGGTGATGACAAGGAAGGAGAAGAGAGTGCAACTGAAACTTCCGAAGACAAGTCTGAGGACAAGAAGGAAGAGGTTGGCGAAGGAAGCCAAACAGAGTGCAAAGATAAAGAAGAGGTAGAAGATATCGTGACAGAAACAAAAACACCGATGGAGAATACAGTAGGGAAACAGCAGCGGCAAGGGAAGAAGGAGACTCAGGCGTACAACGATGTGATAGAGGAGACAGCCAGCAAGCTTAGAGAGAAGAGGAAGAACAAGGTGAAAGCTCTGGTTGGAGCCTTTGAAACTGTCATATCCTTGCAAGAGCCAGAGGCTTGATAATACAATGGAGGTGAGATCAGCTTATTTTTTCACCATCCGTTTGCCCTCAAATATTATCCTTGTGACATCTGAAATGTGCTTCCAGGGTACTAAGACAAGAAATTGGAGTTGATGGCAGCCATTTGGAGGGACATTCTTCTGTGCATACCATTATCCTGAATTGGGACGATACCGGTGCCATTGTGCCTTTTACTTTCTGTAATGGATTTATTTGTAGTAGCATTTTCTAAACTTCAAGTGTAACTATATGATACTTCTAGATAATCGTTTGCGTCGTTACTCTCATTGTTATAGATAACAGTAGATTTGAATGCCTGAAATCCTGAACTACACTTATACTGAATACTTTCGTGCAGCTGTTCACTTTGATTTTGGAGCCATTGGCTGACATTTTTCTTCTTTCTTTTCTGTTTCCTTACTTGCAAATTTTTGTATAGCAAAAATCAATGTACTCCTTAAAAAGTCGGAAGGGACCAGTATGAAATTTCAGAAGCGTTCACATCTCTTTTATAAGTCTACACAGGGATGGCAACAGGTAGGGTATGGATTGAGGGACCCTATTCCATACCTGATCTCCGATTGGAGGATCTTTCACCATCCTCGCCCCCATCCCCATTGGGGATATTAGATAAAGAACCAAACCCACCTCCCAATGGAGATTGGGGTTTCCCCGAATATACTCATATCCAAACAAAAAAGATTATAAACAAGTCAAGAATGAAATAAATTGATATTTATATTTAGAATTATAATCTTAATTGATATTGTTTGAATATTAAGTAGTCTAGGATAGGTAGTAATTGATAAGATTTGCTAATTAAAGAGGTAGCTGTTTACATATGTATCTGTACTCAAGATTTATGCATATGTTTCTATTTATATGTACATATATAATACAGTTTATGTAGTATGTATAAGGGTACAAGGAGGGGATGGGGCGGGTACGGATATTCGGGGTGGGGATTTCAAAATCATACCTGCTCCATACCCGAGCGGGTTTTTTTATATGCTACCATACCCACTACTATTGGGGGGAAATACTGGATTATCCCCGCCTCCATATGAGCGGGGGCGGGGCGGATATCCACTGGATATGGGAAAATTGTCATCCCTACGTCTACAAACCTGCTAACATGCCTCTATTTCGCGATGAAACTGTTTGAAGCAGCAATACGAAACATTTTTGACAGTGCGCGATGCCTGGGTATTTCATCAGTCAAAACGAAGTGAAAGAGAGAGCAACACTCCTTCCTGACTACCTGCACCTTGTACTATCAAACATTTTTGCCTTTGTTTCAAGAGTGGAGCACACTGGTTTCTCAAAGAGCGGGTCTTGGAAACGAAGAAAAGCAAAGAAAATGTTGCTGCCATACCAAAACCTAGCAGGCACGTGCGCACACAGAGAGGAAACGTTGCAGGGTAAATTTAAACTTCTTGAACCCTCATTTTATGAACAAATGAAGAAATAAATAGAATTTACATAATGCCTTCAGGAACCAACCAGTTGAGCGCATGCAAGAAATTACACGATCTGTAAACGTACAACACCATACCCTAAAAAAGAAAATATCTACCTTTGTTATCAACAATTACATTTGTCGATTTGCTATAGACTAGAAAGTATAGCACCAGTTCTTACAGCGTGTAGGTTGCCTGTGGATGTGGTGACTAAATTCTCTTGTACCAAAAACAAAAATACCCGTCCCAAAACGGATCTCATTTCAGACAGAGAAGTGAGTCTCGTGCGCTGAAATAATCACTGAAACACTATTCCAGGGGCTCCTCTATTATCCGTGTCACGACACCTACAGCAATAGTTCTTCCCAAGGCCCTTAGGAACACCCTCCCAAGAGCTTTACACGTCGAAAACTCTTCTACACAAACTGCTTCTTGAAGAGCCACCTGAAATAAGAGAGAGATAAAACGACTATATCGATTTGAGGAATTCAACATAATTTTGAGAAATATAAGCCTTGATATAATGCTAGCGACCAACTTGAGGAATCAAACCTAATTTCCATTTAACAAACCTCGACAACTGCACTCTGCTTTGCTAATAAGCATCGTGGTGCCTTCTTTGTCACCTTCCCGGTTCTTGAGTCGAGCAATGACAATATCTTTACAACTCTTGCAGCCTCCCTCGCATGGTGTATATGAAATTCTAACTTCTCATTGTCACACACAAGAATTAATGAATTGTTAGAAAACAAACTAAAATATACTTTTTTCTTCACACGGAATACAGTGCCTACAAGGATCAAAATTATGTTTCAATATGTTGGTTGGGTTAGCAAGAAAATGACAAGTTCTGTAAACTTTTCGAAATTTTTTTGAAAACATAGTCGAAGATGATGGAAAGGTTAAAAACATATGTAAATGTATGAACATGTCATTGTTGTAAATTTCTAATAAATGTTGCAACAGCTCAATATTTCAATTTTCACATGTTTTGTTGCGTTTCGATATGCATAGGTGGGAAACATTGCAATTTCGAAAGTGCACCAATGTTCCATTTTGGTCTCCAATAAAACAGATACATACAGAAGCATTTAGGCTGTAACGGAAATGAAATTTTGTTCCTCGTTACCTGGGACCCTATTAAAATTGGGGTTGCACCATCCAACGTGAGAATCTTCAGTTCCAAATGCTTTGCAACTGCAACTGGAAAATCGGGGTGACATAGCACACCCCCAGCCATCACTTGACTTGCATCAGTGCCGAGCAAACAAACGGCCACATTATCTCCGGCTCTTGCAACCGTACAAGATTGCGAGTCGCGTTCCAAGGAACGCACCGTAGCTATGTCTCCTGATGGCATGACTAGAACCTACAATATCAAAATCAACATCATCTTTGTCTTAGAGGAAGCTATTTGCTACTAGAGCAAAGCACAACTTGTCCGTGTCATAATAATTAAAAATAACCTTACACCATAAAATTCATTTTGAATTCCATAGTAAACATGAAGCAAGCCATCACTTGATTGATTGACAGCTTCTAAACAAACCGTTACCAAAAGCAAACAACCACCAGAAAGCGTAATAAAGGCATTGGAAAAAAAACAAGGTTGGTACATTAAAAGGAAGCATATGGTTGAGACCTTACGTAATTTCTTCCAGGCGTTTATGGAGACCTAATCATGTAAAGGCTATGATGATTACCTTTGTAGTACTTTTTAAGTTTCAAGTATTAGGCTAATTTTACAATGGAATTTTCTGGACATGGACTGAAAAGGTTGTCCATCAAAGTTTTGCTTAATATGGTATTTGTCAATATGATACGTATGGTCCTGCCAACATAGCACTGGATTAATCCAGTAATTTGCTCGAAAAGATAATTCTCCGGTCGTACAATATCTATGGAATGCAATTCAAACCACGATTTCGACGAATTTTAGAAGTCTAAATTAGTAAATTTAGTGTCTTAGGCAGTATCATAGTGAAAACAAATAGGAAACCGATAAACTAGTCAAAGTGTTTTCAAATTCCAGGAGAACACATCAGAGAGTTTCTCATACATTTTAAAACTCCTTTGCAATCAAAGTCAAAGACTAATTTTCTCATGGCCACATCTCCATTTGTACTTCTAATCCCTCAAGAAAGCCTCATTCTCAGTCCTCCTAATTCCTATGTGCATGGGGGTGGAAAATTTTGACACCGCATGTTAAAACAGCTCGAACCCAACATGAAGTTAGTGGTATGGGTAGATTACTTTTTGACACAAACACGAATATGAGACTTCAAGACAACAATTTTGGGATGGACCTGAATATGGCGAATTCAGGTTGGAATCACGTATCTGAAATGGATAACAGTTTACTTCTTGGTGTGAGCACATTAACCCGAATTGTACATGACTGATCCGGAGAAAGATATTTGCATTAGAGAAGAACCTTTACCACAAACCAACGTAATTCCAAATCGCGTCGAAGTTTTCTTCTTCGAAAAATATAGCTTTTCATTGTCTTTATTATCAACATTTTTTAAAACTTCGGTTCATATTTTTAAACTTTCCAGATTCCACTCGTCGAAGAATGGTTAATCCCAAAAATTTTGATGGAAAACTAAACAAAAAATCACAAAACGTTAGCGGTATCCATTATCTTCAAGAAAAAATTAACTTTGTTGAAACACACACGCTAAATGACATGACTTAAAACACAATGCGACACGATGCCAACCCATGCACACGCATGTGTATGTATGTGTGTGTGTGTGTGTGTGTGTGTGTGTGTGTGTGAGAGAGAGAGAGAGAGAGAGAGAGAGAGAGAGTTGAAAAGATGAAGTTGAAACGGAATCATGAAACAATCAAATCTGGAGTCATTTTCCCTTAGGTAACAACATTATGACTTCTGAATGTTTCGAAGATCTGTGCTTCAAAATTCAAGGATGCAAACCAGAATGCATCGTCTCAAGGACATGATATGTTACCTGAACAAAGACGTATAAAAACTACTTTATTTCCATTTAACGATAAAATTGAAGCTAGAAGGTGAGTTTTTTTGTTCGGTTAGGCAAGATTCTTACTATCAATAATTTGATTAGAACGCGAAGAATCATTGTCAATTAGGGTTGTAAGTGCAGAAGTGATGCGGAGACAGTTGACCATCTCCTCATTCATTGCCCGGTAGCGTGGGAGCTTTGGACTTTGGTGTTTTCTTGGTTTGGGTTGAAGTGGGCCATTTCAAGGAATGTCACGGAACTCTTAACCACGTGGAGAGGTGCTAAAGTGGGAAATAGAAGGAAGCGTGTTTGGGCCATGATTCCTCTTTGTTTGATGTGGATAACAAGGCATGAGAGGAACAGAGAATGTTTTGAAGGGGTGGAAAATTCTCTGGTTAGAATCAAAAGTTTTTTGGTCAGTAGCTTATATAGTTGGGACAAGAGGGAATGTAATCCTCCTCTTGACGAATTAAAAGATTGGTTTGATCTTTTCGTCACTCATGGGAGTGTAGGGCCATTTTGTCTGTGGCCTATTTTTGTATCATGGGTGACATTCCCTTAATGCCTGGTTTCTAATATACTCCGTAGTTACTTACTCATCAAAAAAATCAAGCTGGAGAAAGATTGTCCGAGCTAATTAAACTGAATCGTCAACAACCTGAAATAACAAGACTATATACCTTAGATCCACTTCGAAGAGCTCCAGCTTCCAATTTCCCACATGCTGACACCAGCCCTTGCGGCGGCAGCTTGATAATATCACATATGGGCATCACTAGGGGCTTTGAATAATCTCTAGCAGGTGGCTGGAGAGAATCTATTGCATCCAACAGTGACGGTCCCTTATACCTGCAATTTTGTTTCAGATGGATTTGAATTTCATTAAATCCAGAAGAAGTAAAATTCAAGATAGCATCATGCTAGTGACTTTAAAAGAAAGAAATAACCAATTGAATTATCCAGAAATTCCAGCAAAATATAAATTCCATACAAGCTATCACTGTCACCTAATAAGTCAGTAGCCCCACTTGATTAAAAAGTAACCTTTGCCTGGTCAAGAGCATAGTTTGCATAGGGCTAATGTTACATGGACTCCTCAAAATAAATCATGTACGAACATTGGACACTTGACACACAAACAAGGGTGTAGGACATGCGCCCAATACTACCGATCAGACAAAAGTTACAAAATGTATGTAGCACTGTAATTTAAACTTTAGTTTATAGAATAATTGCTACAAAATAAAATTGCATTTTCTGACACATTACAATGCATCAATTTGGCCAATAAACTAGTGTAAATTTTAAACACCACAATTGATGTAGGACAGAATTGAAATAAGGATGATCAAAAGACAAAGAACAGGGCCTGTTTCAAACCTGTGAACAATGCAAGTGAACCGTAGATAGAGAAAAGAAGTCTAAGCCTCACACCTAAACACCCTTAGGCATCACACCCTAAGGCCTCTCTATCATCACACCCAAAGAATAGGATTACATCACACAATCTCGAAAGCTTAAAGCTGTTGGAATTCTATATTTTCATTCATGCTTAAACCACTTGAAGTTACATCAGTTCATAGGCCTATGGTACGTGTCAAATGCAAAGGATTCCTATTCCCAAGAGGTCTAGGTAGAATGGTCTAGGTAGAATGAATGAATCAAGGGAGGAATGAACCTAGTGATGGATGAATACATCGAGCAAGAACTACGACATTAAGGTGGTGAAATGAACCTAATAGATGAACAGTATGCATGACGCCAGTATCACTCCCATCATATCTCTATGATAAAATGCACAGTCACCGCATTGGTGATATGTAACTAAAACACATCGAATCATATGTACCATACTGTCTACTATATACACTATCAACCTGTGTACTAGATAGTTAATCATCAGCTGCATGCTTCAAATTTAAATCAAACAATGTTCGGCGACCACGTCTTATAGCTAGACTCCGAAGAGTTTACCTAAGTTTGGAAAAGTTTAAGCCTCCTAGAGCAGAGGGAAGCTCAAATACCTACGCATCTCAATTCAAACTTGCTTCTGCACCTAAATGAGAAAAAAATGTAAACTGAAATCCTTGAGTTCTTTATTATTATTAATTTCTTTTTTGGTTTATTCAAACTGCCATTCGAACATCAGTTTCTGCTTCCCATTTAGAAAGTCGGTATCTCAAATAAAATGGATAAATTTTCCCAGATTTAAAACTGTCAGGATTTAAAGTATGGACCCAGGCAAACTAACCAGGACAGCAATCGGCTATCAGAAGCAGCTACCACCAAATTTTGGTTTTCGATGGCACTCAACGGGACCCATGATACAGAAGAATCTTTGAAACCACATGACCGGAGAAATGTTCCCACTTGCAGTTTAATTGCATCAAAACGTTCCTTGGAGTATTTTACAACATCCATCTTGTTAATAGCCACTATAACTTGATCAGCACCAAAACTTCTAATAAGTTGTGCATGCTCCCTTGTTTGCCCTCCAGTGCTGTCCATACCTGCTTCAAATGAACCAACCGAGGCATCTATAACGAGAATTGCAGCATCTGCTTGAGTTGCTCCAGCTATCATGTTTGGCACAAAGTCTTTGTGGCCTGGAGAGTCGAGCAGAACAACATGATACCTTTTTGAGTCAAAATATGCAACCGCCACTGTCATAGTTATTCCCCTTTCCCTTTCTTCAGCACTCTCATCCAACGCCCATGCATAAGCGAAGGAGCCCTTTCCCTTATTAAACAACCAAAAACTCAAATCAAACCAAGCTTTCATAGCCGAAGAAGGATGACGCAAAAAGAAATGTAGTTATTACCTGTATTTTAGCCTCTTTTTCATATTTGTGCATTTCTTTCTGGGATATTCGCCCAGAGAGCTGCAGCAGCCTTCCTGAGAGTGTTGATTTTCCAGAATCAACATGACCAACCTATGATGATAAATTGAAACGTGATGATATAACAAACATGCCAAAAAAGAACTAAAAAAGGAGTTGCCTGCATATAAACAAATAATCTAAACCTTATGGATATAACAAAACAGATGGTTGACTTACAATGGCAAGATTCAGTTGCGTCAGTCTATCTTCTACAGGCTCAGGTAGCATCCACTTTTCGGGTTCATAGTGAGCAATTGATGTAGCTCTTGCAGGAACATTCTTTGAGGATCCGGGTTTGACATTCATAGATATATTATTCAGACTAGTCGAGAGACTTTGTTCCTGAACCCCATTTAAAGGAGAGCGGGTATTATCCCCTACACTGCTATAACTGTCTTCTGACGTTGATGCTGAAGACCTACCAAATCTTTCACCATTGGAGGGCAATCCAACTGCCGTTTTCTTCTCTGAAGATGATAACTTCTTGTTATTTGCTGCCAAAATTAACAAAAAGTCATAATATGAAATGTCAAAGAGTAACAAGTGGTTTGATGCGACTGATTTGGTGATTAGTGATATTAAATGAAGCAAAACTAACAAACTGATCTGCTTCTACCAAAAATGGTGAGATTTAGAGAGGAACAATGAGACTCGTGATACCAAGTTTTCCCAACTAAACACATGGAAAGAAACATTGTTCGTAAATGATGCAAAGTTTCCCAAACAAATGCATGTTAAAAAGAAGAACTATCACTCCTATTATTCATATATCACATCTACCGACACCTAAGTCATCTGAGCGGCTGAGTCTGATAGTGAGAAAACCAATTCTTTTGTTTTCTTTTCTCACCCAGATGAGGAAGAACCACAATTCACCTAATTTACCGAACACACTGCAAAAGAAGGATAGCTAATGATAAGCCCCAAATGTTGTAGTTATCCGGGCTTATCTCGCTCGTCTTGATCACACACACGTGCGTTTTAGCGCT
This sequence comes from Gaultheria prostrata, assembly GCA_036023075.1. Lineage (NCBI taxonomy): Eukaryota > Viridiplantae > Streptophyta > Magnoliopsida > Ericales > Ericaceae > Gaultheria > Gaultheria prostrata. Next base: position 12,855 of record JAXBDA010008870.1, read on the forward strand.
TGATATGATTGATGTTGCGCAAAGTGTGTTTTTGGTAGTTTCAGGTAAAACAATGGAATAAAGCACATTTGAAGCGTTTCGGGATGCCTCCCGACAATCCGAGGGCCATGAGCCCCATGGCGTTCCACCACCGAGCCTCGAGAGCCAAGACACGAAGATTTGGCTAAGGCTCGGGAAGATAAAGAGAACACAAGATCAAGCCGAAAAGCTAAGGCCGAGTCCAAGGCTTACGAAGACTCCCGGTGGAATCCGGAAGTACCCAAGTGTCCACGAACCCAAGTGCTACCCTTCCCGAGGCTCGCACAATGTTTGGAAGTGTTTTGGAAAAGGTTGGTAGCACACAAGGCCAAAGGGTGACAATCAAAGAGGAGGCAACCTTAAAGGCCCAAGTATTTATACGAGTATTGATACCAGTATTGATAGGTATCAATACCTTTTGTGCACAAGCTGAACAGACAAGTGTGTATCGATACAGGTTCAACTACGTATTGATACACACTCCTTCCGGAGAATTTTTTAGTTCTTGTATCGATACCAATCCCTTCATGGTATAGGGTCATTCCGAACCACTCTATGCTACTTTATCCATGTCATTTTATGTTTATTTTTGGGTGGGGGCCCTATAAATACCACTCTTTGTCAGATTTTAGGGGATGTTGGGGGAGAGACTTTCTCTCTCTACCTCCCTTCTTCTTCCTCCCCCATTATCTCCTCCTTCTCTCTAGTTTTTAGGGTAGTTTTCCTTTGATTCAAGGTTTTTTCCTTCACAAATGTTGTAAGTACTCTTCTTATCTTTGTTAATCTCAAGTTTATTTCCATTTTCGTCATGTTTTCCTTAATCACGTTTTTCTCCTTGTTGGTTAATTTAAGCATGTTTGAGTAGTAGTTTAGGCTTGGTCATGGGGTGAAAATCACCC
>JAXBDA010008871.1:0-13768 GCA_036023075.1 Gaultheria prostrata
TGTAATAACACTTTATTTTGCAATTATGTATTTGGATACGGGTACGGGTACCCGGGGAGTGTAAAACTTTGATTAAATTTCCGCTTGACTCTGACTTTTCAAAGTATTGATGTATGACTATTTGACCGTCCTACGTGGACAATTATGTATTTATGTTTGTGAAAATGAGGTCGTGACAATCCATGTTACTCCATATTTTCCTTCAATTACTCCATATGAACTTATTTATTTTCATATTTATTTATGATGAACTGGTTAACTTTAAGAATGTAGAAATTGAATTAATTGGGAAACGATCTTGCCACGACTAATTTTGTTGGTAACACCCTGTAGCAAAGTGTTCGGGCTAAAAGAGGCTGCCATGAGCCTAATTATAGATTGAATTTTACATTTTAATTGTGAATTGTAGATTTTTGAATTAGCAAGAACAGATTATGAATCTTTAGAGTGTTCAGAAGATGCATGCGGCCGGAATAGATTTTGCAACAAAGTAATATTTAGGTGTACTGATGAAAATAGATTATGAATTGATTTTTACCATGTTGCACTAGTTATTTGTTATCGTATTACAAAATGTATAACCCTTTTAGATTCATATTTATTTTTATTATTAATTAAAATACAATTTTGTAATTCCACTTCACAAAATTGGGTCTTTATTTGAAAGTCTCCATTTTTTTTCTACCAAGGGAAGTCTTAAATATTACTTTAAAAAATTTACAAGCAATAATATTTTATGATGGACAGAGAAAATATAATCATGACGACTTTAAATTGAGAATACCTCACGTTACATATAATAAAGGTAGGGGTAATATAGTCTTTTTATTTGTAGAGAAAACCCCAGAATGCAAAAGTACCTTCATGCCAGATTATCAATCCATTATATGGTATTGAGAATGCATTTTGAGAAAATGATTCTACTGTCAAACAACCATAATGCAAAATGGGTAATAGAAAATGCTAAATCCAGGCAGGCTACGATACGGCACTTAACTATGTAAAAGTAAATAGAGCGACATTAGCCAATGTATGTCTGGCGGAAGAGGGGATGGTGTTGTGCACATCCGGACCGTCCCGTTACTCGGATGGACGGCCCAGATTTCATTTTGCATGCACGACAATGCACGGTTCGAATGCAAAGGTGTCTAGGTGAAATCTGGGTCGTCCATTCGAGCAACGGACAACCCGGATGTACACAGCAAGGGAGCTACGCTCAGGTCAATTACAAGTAAACATTTAACGCGCTATGTCTCTCCCCTCTATATAAGCCCTTGCTACCTCCTCTTAAATCTACGCCACCCTCGTTTCGGCTCATCTTCCTTCACTTTCCTTTCTAACCGCTCCTCCTCCTCTATCTAACGCTACTCTCTCTCTCTCTCTCTCTATAGCCTCTCGCTGCTTATCTCCGTGTCTGGTAAGATTTATGAGGTTTTATCAATTGTTACTTATGCGTTCATAATTCCTTAATTCGATATCTTTTTTTCCCTTCTATATCTTTGGTATTTTGATTCAACTAATTCCATGTTTGTTTAAACCTTTTGATGTGTCATTTATTAGATATCAGTTATTCTTGTGATTAGAGTTTTTCTTTCACTTCTCTCTAGCATTTTCTGGTTCTTGTTTCTTTTTCCTTATTTTTCAAATGCAGTTGTTTCTTTTTAGGGAGGACAATGACTTGACGGATCGGAGACGAATCTGACTACTCCGTCCATGATTCTCAAAATTGATATCCGCATCCCTCTCTACCTTATTGCATGTAGAATAATCAAACTCTAAATTGCAACAAATTAACATCCAAACGAAGCAACTCGAATCTAACTTTTTCACAAATTCCACATACATTAATTAATTAGCAAAAAGACTAGAGAGTGACAGAGAAAAAAGATAGAGGTACATGCATGTTCTCAGGGATGAGACGGGATGATCATCGCCAAAGATGGGAGGGGAACAGATGGTTGCCAACTCGTAGGTCGAAAATGGGATGGGGTGGGCAAAATCGAAGACGGTGGTTATGACGCGTTGTCGAAGATGAAGACTCTCACTCAAGTCACAAAACCCTAGATTTGTATATCACTCATTGTACAATGTACTGTATATCTATACATTGGGTACCCCTAGTAATTTCCAATAGTTATAGGATAAAATGTAAATAACATAATGAACATATATACGTTGACCAAAGAAAACATATTAAATATTTATAGGGTACATATAAAAGCATGAGTAGGCTAAATGTGATGGCTCTCCAATTTGGGCACAATTTGGACTATTTTGCCCCTCACAATTTTGGTCTTTGTCTTTTTTTGCTTATCTTTCTTTCGTATGATAGACATGATTATATGGGGCTCACTTCGGGATCTCACACAAATAATTCAAGCCTAATTTTTGGGTGATCTTGAAAGAAAATCATTTGAATTAGATAATTGTAAACAATCTATCTAATCTTTAAATTTAGAATTTAGAATTTAGTTTGGGCCTAATTTTTCCAATTTTGCCCCTTAGCCAATTTTGGCTTATTTTTCGATTTTTCCCCTCACAAACAATCTCTTATTTTGGAACACAAAAATTCGTAAAAGTAAGGCACAAAATTCTTATGTGTTTACCGTACACCCCAAAAAAAAACACGCGACAAAAATTCGTAAAATAAGTCACAAATTTTTAGTGGGGGTGTGTACCCTAGATTTTCCCAAAACAAACAGGCCAAATGAAACATCTGGTTAAAAAGAGAGAGGATGCAAATAAAAAGCAGCACATAAGCAGAGCCAAACAAATATCTTAAACAAAAAATAAGATGCTTGGAGAGAGACAAAATAATAAGAATAAAAGATCAAGGAATTGCATGAATTTCAATTTCCATTTAAGTTTGCTGCATGTGTGAAAAGTTAAGGGAAACTTACCTTTGCAATCTAATAATGAGATTAAGAACATCTGCACCATTAAACAAAGGAGGTCAATGAGAAAAATCAAATCAGATAATTCATCAGGGTATCTACAATTTCACATTCTTAATTCTTAAGTTGAAAAGTATCACAAGGCAAACATAAATAGGGTGCATTCACACTTTTTCCTCATCATTTTTCTGGAAATGAAGTACATGGTGTCTTCTTGCCCTTACATTGTGGAACACATGCAGTTGGAAATCATATTACGAACATTCATTCTGAACTTCAAACATCACAAACATAAAATTCAAGCGCACAATCAAGGCTATGGACACGCGCGACACTCGTACAATGAGTGTCGTGGATGGATCATCCCAACAACGACGAGCACCATCTCAACCCACCCCTCCTCGACTCCGTCAAATTCGCACTTGACCGAGTCCGTTCCGAATCCTTCTCCTCCTCCTCCTCAACCGCCCTCATCACCACCACTCTCCTCGCTCACTGGAAACCCACATCCCCAATTAGCACCCACATTCACCACCACCCGAGTCTCTATTATTCATCTGACCCATTGACGATCGTTTAGCAAGCCCGATTAGGCTACTACTTTGGGATTATAGAATACTTTTCTTTTACAAGTCCAAGACCCCGATTACAAAATCAAGAATTTATCACTTAAAATTGACCGTTGCTATATAATTGGGCCATGAATCTGGTTGATTACTTGTTATTCACGTGAGTTTTCACTAGTTTTAATATTTTTGGAAGTAGTACAGGAGTTGCCCTTCCTCGGCCGAGGAGCTGCTGAACTCAATCTCGCTCTTCTCCATGTTCGACGTTGAGTCTAAGATGTTATTATACATTTTATGATGATTAGTTAGGTTTCACTAGTTTTCATGGATGGAGCTTTTATCGATCTTCTGCTATGTTTTTAGGATGATTAGTGAGATTTCACTAGTTCAGAAGTTCGATATATTATTATGCATTTTATGATGATTAGTGAGGTTTCACTAACTATGAAATTTGATCTATTATCATACATTTTAGGATAATCCGTGAGCTATCACTAGTTTCAGGTGTTGGTAGTTGACTAGCTAGTTGGTTGATTTTTTGAATTTTCTGCACGAAGTTAGAATTTTTAAAATGGGTTCGCCGGAAGTGGTCGGCCAGAGGTGTGGTGGTGGTTAGCCAGGAGGCAGAAGTTGATTTTTTTGAATTTTTTGTACGAAATTAGAACTTTAAAAAATTAGTGACATTTTACTATTTTTTTTTCTTTATGTACAAAATTGATTTGGGTCTCTAGGTCTGCCCTCCCTGATGCCTTTCGCTTTGATTTGGGGGCATGGTTGTGCAGTAAAACGTCCCTGTAGCTCCTCGGTTCTTGGAGGTTTAGGGAGGCAACTGTTTCAGTGGTATTCTGAGCGCATTCACTTTGTGCATGTTGCCAAAGGTTAGGTCTGTCATCAACCATCCCCCGCCCATACCCCCAATGATTGGAGACTAGATGAGTTCTGTTATTGTTGTTATGTTTGATTGCAAAAGTTCATTGTCCTTCCCATTAAAAATGTCAAATCTTTTTTGTTTTTATGTTCGATTGCAAAAGTTCTTGTCCTTCCCTTTAAAAATATCAAATATTTTGGATTTTTGGCTAAGTGGCCCATAGATTATCATTTGTTTCAAATATAAAAAATATATATTAATAATTTTTGTGGACAATTTTTCATTTTACAAGGCTCAATTAGAGACTCAAAAGGCATAACACTAGAAAAAAGGGGGGCACATCTGTAATTTGGTGCGCGCATTGGCAAACTAGACCTAAGGTATTACAAATGACACATGACACAATACAATCAATAAATGAGTTGAACTAGGCCCACCAGGAAACAAGTAAAGCACGAATAAATGGGCTAGCCCAACATGGCCCTGACCTTTTGACACCTCTAATTACAACAAGACTAGCATCTAAATGTATAATCATCATTTTCCCCCTTGATTTTGACATGGTATAGGTTCACAATGAAGTTATGGTGAAGTGGTTAAGTCAGAAATGGTAGATGCGAACCTAAAATAATAGTGTCAAGATGAAATTTTCATGGTGAGCTCTCAAAGAAGTGTTCAAATTAAAAGAAAAAATGGCCATGCTATAGCAAATTGCGCGACATTAACCAGTGTATGTGTGCATTGGCATCATTAAAGTTTACTAGTTCAGATTTGGATGACTTGCTTTTAATTGAGGTCTATTTCTACCATCTAACAGCCTGTTACCACCCGAGTTGCCTTACGACAACAATATCGCTGTTGGAACAAACATGTCTATTCCTGGAAGCTCGATTGGTTCAAATGTTGTGACTTCTTCTCATGAAGGCTCTCAAGCCTTTCCAGCTAATGAAGACTTCATTTCTCTGTCAGACCTCATAGAGGACAACAACTTCATGCTTCCAGACCTTACTGAGGTGTGTTCATAAGACTACTATAAGTTTTCGATCGTTGGAGATTTAATGTGGTTAGTCTTTAAATGTCCAATCTGTTTGATTTTTTTATGAGGTAATTCACAAGAGATTATTAAGGAAGCAAATGTTTTCAAAGAAAATGCCTTCGATCAGGTTTCAACAACTTGCTTTTGCATGTTTGTGAAGAACTTCTGGTGTATTGTTTATTACTTACTGTAGTTTTTGTTGATGTCTTTTGTTTTCAATGTCATTTTATCTACTTAAGGAAATGTCATGAGTTTCCAAGAGACATCACAAAACTCCGGTAGCAATATTTTTAACTACAATGGCTTTATTAATTCCCTAGAGGGTATATGATGTCTTGCTCTATTTGCTTATGAAATCTTAGTCTAAGAAAATTTATCGAAGACATCACGAAAATCTTAGTTTGCCAAAAATAGTTTATGAAGAAAAATAAAATTCATGGGTTTCAAAAATTGAAAATTTATCTAATGTGGTGTCAATATTACACTTGTTGGGGGTCATTTACGAATAAAAAAGAGAGAGAATTGATATTGGCACTCCCTTTTTTGTCTCTATTAGGTGAAGTTACCAAACCACCCTTATATGTTGCAAGAGGAAAAAAAATGTAATTATAAAGTACAATGGTGGTTTAGTAACTTCACCTAATAGAGACAAAAGAAAAAAGGAGTGTCAATATCAAAATAGAGAGTGTCATTCTCAATTCCCAAGAAAAATTAAGATAATTATAGTGATTTAATTTTTTCCTGTGGGCCCACTCCCTACACAGTGGGGTTGCCACTATATAGCTATCGTGTTATAATGTTATGTCAAATCCTTTATTTAGGTGACTGAATTACTCAAAGTAGAAAATTTTCATTTATGCACTTTCTAGTACCCTTTTTGGCTATCCCCCTTCCATTGTACTAATCTGACAATAAATAGTGCTCAATGTCATCACAGAGTTTTATATGAATGATCCGGTTTTCCAAATCACTAGTAGTTGCAATAACCTGACACTATAAGATCGTCCTCCTTGCCCTCTTGTTTTTTTTTTTTAAAGTTTTCTGTTTGAAGTGTTTGCAAAACTCTCACTCAAACTGTGTAAATATATAAATATATTGATGAAGTTGTTCTCACTATTTACCCACAGCTACTGGAGAATTTCGGTGAAGAGAACAACAAAGAAGGGCTAACTTGTTCGGGCGAAGATGAAATGGATTTTGGCTTGGCGGACTTGGACCTCTTGCGTGAGTTAAGTGAATGCAGCGTTAATCAAAACTACATTGAAGGGTTAACTTCTTTGAATGTAGATGGAATGGATTATAGTTTTGGGACAGTGGATGGCATGCAAGAGCCAAGTGGTGTAGGGCGCAGGTTCTTCACCAATCAAGCAACTAATTATAATGGGATACCGTTAGTTGCAGGAGATGGAGCATTTTTGGAACTGAATGACCTAAATGATCCATTGCCTGATTTGCCTCTACTGGTACTGGAATGGTACGATGGCCTTGGTGAACATTTTGATATGTCACAGGTGAGCTTTGATAGAGTTTCATTATTTTCAAGTTTCATCTAATCGGTCAAAAAATTGCTTTGTTTCTTGCCCACATTTATTCTTGGACAAATTTTAAAAACTGTGACCACACCAGGTGAATAACGATGTTGCAGAGGTTATTGATCTTGAACACCCAGCTAGTTCTTGTGGCGATAATTTTACTCCATGGGAGCAATTGGAAGAGGGGAACTAGATGAGGAGCATAAGGAAGATGCTAGAAACGATGGGGTATTTTTTGATTCAGTGTTTAGTATCTTTTTGTCAATCAAAGAGTCTCTTTTAAGTTCTTTTTTATTTCGTAAGTGTCTTCTATGTTATCAAGAGTCTATCGATCAAAGTCTTTAGTTCATTAACTTTAGAGTGTTGGAATTGGAATTTGTATTTCCTATGCTTGGAGGGATGTTCAAGTGTATCTATTATCTATCTTGTGAATGAAACAAGTAGAGAGTTGTGTGTTTGAATTATAACCTTTGGCTTTTGAAGACTATTCTTTTTTTATATTTATGTATCTCTTTGGTGGATTCCATTGAGTGGTGAGCATTCCCTAGCCCTATATCCTTGCTAGACACCTCGGGTGATGAATATCTGTATCCCTTGGCATCCTATCTCGAGTGGTGAGCTTTTATCTTTTACCATTTTCTTTTTTCTTCCATCTCGGCCATCTACAAAACCCGGCATCACAAGACGCCGTGATGGGAACTAGATTTCACTATCTTCTATGAGATGGATTGGAACCAGTTTCTCAAACGACAAATTTTTAGTGGACAATAAAACATCATACCTGCTGTTGTTGTTTTGTACCTTCTTTCTCGAACGAGTTTTATCATTTCTCAACACATTTCATCGGTTTGGTTTCTGTCATGGTTGTTGAGTTCATTAATCTGAGTTGTTATAGAATGATACCCGGATGTTTGCTTATAGATTTGGTTTCTAATGGATTTTCTTTTTGTGGGTTTACTTGTAAGTTTGTTCTTCTTGATTGGGTTAATCTGTTTGGACCGATGTAGTAATCTGGTGTTGAGGCCTTACAGAGACTTGATCACTGGTTAGTGTTGCGAAATGTCTAGTGCAGGTATCTATGTCTATAGAGGTGTATAGGGCTACAGTTTACCTGGTTTTGCGAGTTGATCATGCGACATTGATGTCTTTTTTTTGGTAAATCTATAAGTTTAAGAACATGAATGGATTAGATTTTCAAAATTTGAGGCGTACTGGCAATTAGTTTTTCAAAATTTGTTGCTATGAAATTGCAAAAGAATTCTTACTAGCTAGGTGTTATTTGGCAATAGGAAATTGCATTTGATATGTATAGACAAAGCTATGAATGTGGAAAAATACCATTAAAACGATGCACATTGGAGATGCTTTTATTTGACAGTGTTTCTGTTTGGCAACAGTTTCAACTGACAACTCCAACCCTCAAAATTTCGCATTACAAACATTCTTTCTTCAGTTTCTGATACAACATGAAAGCAAGCAAGAAAGTCACCCGATACCCCAACGCATCAGAAGTTTGAGAATTTCAAATTAACATTTAAAATACGCATCTGAGTATAAAGTACATGCATAACAAATGTTCCAAATCTCAAGAACGAAACCACTAGATAAAAGATACACAAAGTGAACCTAACACAAATATGCCTTAATGTCGTTGGTAGACGATAATATTCCATTATAGATTTGTCTTGGCAACCAAGGTTGTGTGGAATTTTATTTTGGAGAGATTTCAGAAGAGAATGGGGGTAAGTTGACTCTAATTAGATGCAAGCTCTTAAATCTCCATTTTTCGTGTCTCCTACGGACAGACCTTGATGGCTCAGAGAAGGGAAGGAGTGTCTCCTCTAGGATAAGGAAAATCTTCAATCATGGTCAAGAGATTATACAACTCGGCCATTGTTTTTCCTAAGGCAAAAGAAAATGTCATTAATATCTGAAATGAGGACAAAGATTGAAAGAAACAACTGCAATCAAGAGCTACCCGAGACCCAAGAAAAACGTTGGCAAGATACCAACAAAAGGACAGAACTGCTAGGAACACTACAATACTGAAAACAAGCACCCTTTAAAACAAAAGCACCTCAACACAAAACAGAAAAATGAAACAAAAAACCACCCAAACCTAAAAACTATCTCTACCACCACCTACAGGCAATAGCTCCAAGCGAAAAGGCACCCCCAAACACCCCCAAACAGCATCTCCAAACAACAAAAACACCCCCAAACACCCCAAACATCTGCAGGTTGCAGCTCCAACAAAAAAGGGCACCTGACAAAGCAAACCCAACCGAAGAACCAAAACCTCGTCAAACGCAACATCCAAGCACAACGCCCCACAACAAATAGACAACTGCAGAACAGCAACAAAAAGCTCCCAAAAAAAGTAGAAATAAACTCAAAACTCCATTAAAAAAGGGAGGCACCTTCCTCCGAATTATTAAAATCACCAATCTTCTTATTACGACTCGCCATTGGTCGTTTATTAGGAAGGAAGTTAAACAGTTTTAGTATGGGGAAACTAAAAAGGCAGCTGTTTTGGCTGCGCTAAATCAAAGGATACATGATCCCATGAATCAGGATCGAGGAAGAAGTTAGCTTGAACTTTCACTAACATTATTTGGATGCAACTAAACGGTGTGAAATTATTGAAAGATGATAAGATTTTACCTGATTCAATGACCAAACATTTACCAAAACATAGGTGAACGCAAAAATGAATTAATATAGATGATTTCAGCTGAGCACGTACTCAAATCATAACGTGCATATTGTGTCGGATAAGCAAACCAAAGTGCTTTAGTTTGAGCTCGTGTTCTTTCGAAATTCCTTATAGACATATTTAACATCCCTTGATCCATCCCCGTAAAATCTTGCACAAACAATAATTGAGTTTACGATTGGTCCACCAATATATTTGCTGGTGTTGTCAACAAGAAAGACGAATGAAAAGTTCTTATCAACATCTAGATTTTGGTGTGGTGGGATTACTCATTTTCGCACTGTCTGCTATCTGTTGGCCACTTCTTCAGAATCTCAACTTTTTTCTCATAGAGATGCCATTTCAATATCACAGAAGAACCTATTCCCCACTATATATGCAACTAGCTCAAATTAGAGTGTTAACTCTCTGTGTCCCTTTCAGTTCGCAATCAAAGCCTTTTAAGTTTGGAAATGGACATGGAGGAAAAGAAGCCATATTTGATAGCTATTTTGTTTCAATCCATAACTGCTGGGATGTTCATATTGTCAAAGGCTGCACTGAATGAAGGTATGAACAGTTTTGTGTTCATATTTTACAGGCAAATGGCTGGAGCTATTTTCCTGATTGCTGCAGTCATCTTCAAACGGTTAGATCTCTCATTTCAGTTCTCCCACTTTTTAGTTATGCGTAAAGTTAAATTTCACCGTGCCGTCCTGAAATTCAGAATTTATTTTAGCAAATGGGTTGCTAAATTGGCAAACTCAACCTTATTATGAATATGAAAATACACCTGATTCGGTCCCTTAGACATAAATCCCGCGTCCGCTACTGTGTCCTTGCATGGCTCCGTCCCTAAGTAAGAGTAAATGTTCTAGAGTTTTAGAGTTATTTTGGCATTTCTTGCTTTTTCTTATAGTATTTCTTTCTGACTGTTATCTGTCTGCAAATATAATTAAATTTGGTCACGAAATAAAAATAATGAAGAGGATTCTCAAGTTGTTTTTCTGCATAACATCGGAGAAAATCAGAAAATAGTGTATATCCACTACGGCAAGTATAAACCCACCAGCATTACCCGCATTAGTGAGAAAATGCTGGTGAAGGGTGCTATTACCAGCATTAGTGAGAACCCACCAACAAAAACACTATTAAAAATGCCTGAAAAAGTTGTTATGACCGGCGGTAATAAAAATGCCGGAAAAAGCGGCGATAAATCCAAAAACTGCCGGTAATAATAGTGATATATAATATTAATACTATTAATTTCTAAATAAAACCTAAAAATTTTTGGTAGTTGGGTGGTTAAGTGTCGGGGCTCTGTACAAAGGGTCTTGGGTTTGAATCTCCGGACCAAAACTTTTTTTATCCGTATAAAACCACCGATAATAGTATGAAACTTTTACTGGCGGTAAACCGCCAGTAATAGACGCTTTTTATTCGCTATAGCCGGCTGTTTTCACGACTTTAACCGCGGATAACCGCCGGTAATGCCCCTTTTTGGCGTAGTGATTGCTAGCGAATATGAGAGTTGAAACAAGTTTTGAAAATGGTTAAGCTTCTCTCTCCACCAGGCCAATCCATAAAGTGATCAATTGGAAGGGTCGTCCATCATGGGTCTCATGTTGTTGACCTCATCTGTTCATTTTATTGGCATCGGTGTCTAGATCATCTAATCATCCATATCATCCGTGATAATATATATTCAAATAAGGTTTGGTGAGAATGACATCACTTTTTGGTGGAACCTATATCATTTCAAACAATAAAAAAGAGGGTAATATCCACACTCTTTTAAAATCGGGTGGACAAAATTAAATTTCGAACTTTAATTAATCCCTTTTCTTTTGTAATTTGCTGTAGTAGCACTAGTTTCTTTCTTCTTTCCATTGTATCTGTAATTCTCTCCCATACTAACGAAGATTTAATTGTAACGTCGTTGTTTTTATTTTCGGCATTGTAGTGAAAGTCCGATGCAGCTGTCATTTGTGGGCTTCTCGAAGATTTTTATGCTTTCTCTGGTTGGGTATAATTATTTTCAACTCCTCCTTTTTCTAGTGATTGTGTATTACTCCCGTCCGAAAAAAAATCTGCCCCCTCAAAAAGAAAATTTAAAACTAGTTAAATTTACGAGATATGAATGGTTTTTTAAGTTTATAATTTTTTTTTATTTTTTGTTTAACAAAAAATGTACTTTTTTTTTCTAAATTTTCTGTTTGCAGGCATTTTTTCTTTTAAAAACGGAGCGAGTATTAATTTGATATTGTGGGATATGTATATTGAAATCTGTTTACATATTTCACCATCACTTTAGGTCTCAATGTTTATGGGGTTGCCCTTAACTATACATCCTCGAGTTTAGCTGCTGCCATCAATAATTGCCTCCAGCCCACCACGTTTTTCCTCGCAATTTTTCTCAGGTAGATCTCAAGACTCCTTTTGTTCATTACTATTTCCATCCGTGTTTACTAGTCCACTTTCACTATTCCCCCCTTGAAAAATTGAGTGGAGAACTTTGAAGCAAAAATATATGTTTTTAGATCAAACACTTACCAATATTTGACTTAATCTGAAAAAATAAATGACCAAATTTCCTCAATGAGGCTGCCTTAATTAGTTTAAAATGTTTAATTTAATATGGTCGTTAGATCGAATTGATATTTGTGAATCCCCCTATGAGAAGTAGAGTTTTTTGTTAGAAGGGCTATGCTTATTGTCACTACTAAGTTTTAAAACTACAATTATGTCTATTATTTACTTATGAAACTTATAATAAGGGGAGCTGCTTCCATATCCCCTTGCGTTTCCCATATAATATTAACCACTAATTGGCATAACACTAATCATAATGAGACGGGACATGTTGATGGTGCGTTTTTGTTTGGGTTTTGGTTTGGGGGTTGGTTTAGGTTTATCTTTTTGGGGTATGTTTCTTGTTGGGGTTTGGTTGGCATCTTGCCAGCATCCGGGTTTTTTTTTGCCCTTTTGGTTCCTTAAGGCTGGTGTCTTTTGGCGGTGTGAGGGGAGTTTTCCTTGTGGGTCTGCCCCTTCTCTTTCTTGATGTCTTGTTGCTTGGATCCTTTTAATCTTTGTAATTCGTTTTTAAAGATTAATAAATTTTTGCTGTTCAAAAAAAAAAGGAGACAAGACATGTTATGATAGATTGGCATAACAAAAATTAGGGAAAATTACAGATTTACAGATGGCATAACTACTTAATGTCGTAACATTAATATTCAATGGATTAACATTAACTATAAAATGGCTTAACATTGAACCACAGATGACAACAATTATGACTCACTTCAATAATGGTGTTCCCCATCATAACGCTGGCATAACATTAACCACTAAATTGCATAACCTTAAAACAACAATAACCACTCATTGGGGAAACATTGTCCCGGACAAGAGGGGAATATTGAAGCATTTCCATGTAATAAGTTGTCGATATGTTAATTACAAATAAGTTACGATACATATTCAAACAGTTTGATTAAATAGCGTGTACTTACTCCCTCCGTCCCTTTTTTATTGTAGACTTTTTCATTTTCGGTTGTCCCTTAATAAGTGTATGCTTTGAAAAACTAATGGGTAAAACTTTGTACAATTATTATTTTGCTCTTTTGAAAAGTTGGTGGGTAAAGAGTTATTAATGAGTAAAAGTGGAGAATAATTTTGGAATCTTGAGGTAAAAGTTGATGTAAAAGGTATAAAGTGTAGGTAAGAGTTGATGTGAAAGATGTAATGATAATGTTTCTTTAATAAGTTAGATTTACGACACTTAAAAAAGGACGGAGGGAGTATATCAATTAAGAACTTTGTTGATTGACCTTAATAATTCTCCAGAAGTACTCTTGCAGTTATTACAGATTCAAGTTGGCGAAAAAAAACCTACAAATTAGAACTTAAAACTGTTTCACCTTTTTCCGGGATCTACAAAGGGGTGATTTGGCAAAAAAAAATAAACTTGTTTTTTGGTTTATTTGGGGGAATAAACCAGAATAAACCACAGTGATTTGGCAAAAAAACAGGAGTTGTTTTTTTGGGGGAATAAACCACAGTGGTTTGGCAAATAAACCACATGAGTTCTCTTTAAACAGTGGAATAAACCACAATTTGAACCAAATGAGTTTTTTGGTTTATTGCTACATAAACCAATAAACCAAAAAACAAG
>JAXBDA010008872.1:0-13765 GCA_036023075.1 Gaultheria prostrata
TGCGGACCTAAGATAGGTCAAGGAGTCCTGACTGGAACCGGACTATATATATATATATATATATATATATGAATATAAAAACTCTAAATGAAATGAATAAGATATATATATATATATATATAATATGAATATAAAAACTCTAAATGAAATAAATAAGGAGCCGTCTTAGTCTTATTGATCATATATATCTTAAATAATGTACCCAAAAGGACTTCACATTGTACTTTGAAGAAGAATAACGCTACCTCTGCTTTTACTGATCTCTCTCTCTCTCCCTCTCTCTCTCTCTTCGCGCGTAATCAGAGGTGGGGGTGCATGTGTAAGTGGTTTAGGAATTTTTTTAACAATGCGTACGAATTACCATGGGACTGTCTTTGTTATTTGGAGAGAGAGAGAGAGAGAGTATCCTTAGGGAAAAGAAAGGAAAGGAACTAGGGCCGCATAGAAGAGTCGGTTTACTTTATTCTTTTGAGCTGCATTTGAAATTTCTTTTTCTTTTTTAGACGGATGCAAAATTTTGAGTTATGGGTTGGTGAACATTGCAAAAAACCTTTGAAACATATAACACACAGACATCAATTGTGCCAATACAAATTGCAAAGATACTCTCAAAAATTACATATGCATGCAATAGACTCCTCCCTCCAAAATTATTGTTCTTTTTTGGACAATCGTGTCACTTAAACAATTATTTATATCTCACGATCTATAATATTTTCAAATATATGTTTAATAAACCTAATTGAAATTTATCAAACAAGATCCATATGAAATATAAAAATGTTATAAATCAGAAGATATAGATAATTTTTTTAGAGGTTCCAAATAGTGAAACAAGAGCAACAATTTAAGACAGATGGAGTATATATGTACTACTCCCTCCGTCCCTTTTTAAGTGTGTTACCTCGTAATTCCAACTTATTTTCTCTCACATCAACTTTTACAACTTTTACATCTACTTTCCACTACTTACCCTTATCAATATAATAATACCCACTAACTTTTCAAAAAGGAATCTACTTTTAAGGGCAAAATAGGAAATGTACCCACTAACTTTTCAAAACACACACTGATTAGGGATAACCCAAAATGGAAATGTCTACACTTATTAAGGGACGGAGGGAGTATTATTTTGGATCAACTACATATATGCGCATACAATGTTGTACATATATTTTTGATAGATATATTATAAAACTTCAAAAAAAATTATAAAGTAAGAACAATTTTTATTTTGAGAATACTAAATTATGGTGAATGGTACCGTCAGATAATGATACTGCGTTCGTCAAATGATATGATAACCACAATATTCGGGGTTAATTTATTAACTTATCAAAACATTCCCATAAAACTCGAATGACCGGATTTAGTCTTGAAAAAAATCGTAGAACCAAGATTTCTTTGATTCCTTGCTCCGCCACTACGTATATATTTATAGTTATGTATATATAAGCTAGTGTTTTATCTCTATGTAAAAATCCAATTTTGTATTCAGCGCCTCTTCATTTTTTAAAATTCATTTGTAATAGAATTGGATGGGCATGCATTAGATTTTAAAAAAAAAAAAACATTGGGCAGATGAACCTATATAATTTTGAATTTGTTAAAAAAAGGAAACTACTATAAATAAAGATAACTTGAAATTTGGATAGGACAGTCGCCCGGACTCATCCGGCTCTCGGGGAGGGATTTTCTTGTCCAGCATGCCGTGCTTTCTAGTGCCATAAGTAGTATTTGAGAAACCAAAGAGGCATCTTCTCTTCTTGCAAAACTAAAACGAACCCTATTCTTCTTTCCCTAGCTATTCGATCGCATTTGTTCTTTCTTAGTATTCCATCCAGATAGAGAAAACAGACACACACACACTCGTGTGAGAGAGAGAGAGAAAGAGAGATCTAGAGAGAGAAAGGGAATGTTCCATCCGAAGAAGCCTGGGAGTATGAATCATAATAATAATAATAATAATAATGATAGAGTGGTAGTACCTCCTATGTGCGTTCAAGGAGACTCAGGACTTGTACTCACCACTGACCCAAAGCCACGGCTCCGGTGGACCGTTGAGCTTCATGAGCGCTTCGTCGACGCGGTCAATCAGCTTGGTGGACCTGATAGTACGTAATTACTTGTCCTCCTACTACTTCTTGTTGTTCATTCTAATTCGGTTTTGCTTTCTTTGTTATCTTGATTATGGATTGTATTTGCTTAATTTCTTGCTATCTTAATATGATCTGTACTTGCAGAGGCGACCCCAAAGACTATCATGAGAGTTATGGGTGTCAAGGGTCTCACTCTTTACCATCTCAAGAGCCACCTTCAGGTTTCATTTTCTAATTATTATTATTCTTTGTTTTTTTTTTTTTTTTTTGCACTTCTGTGCATGACTGTTTTTAATATCTTTTCCTCTTAATTAATTTTGTCTCTATTAATAATTTTTATGATCCGATTTATTTCCAGAAATTTAGGCTGGGAAAACAACCACACAAGGAATTCAATGATCACTCTACCGCCAAAGATGGTGAGAGACTAGGTGACTTTCCTAATTACTACTACTTCGCTTTTTCATAGATATTGTTTTTGTATATTAATAAAAATTGTAAGGTAATTAATAGATATGGCCTACCTTTTGTTTTTTTTTTTCTTGTTTGAACTGAACTATGGCCTGCCTGCACAAGTAGTTTTTGTACATAAGTACTGATTCTGTTTAACACGATCTCCATATGGCTGCTTCAGCTCTAGAACTCCAAAGAAATACGGCATCTGCCTCTGGGATTATTGGCCGTAGCATGAACGAGTACGTATTCCCTCATATCCTTTTTCAGACTTTGATCCTCTCGCTCTGCGAGCATGTATGTCACTGTTTTTATGTTAGGGGTTGCAGTGGGGGGGTCACGATGATTACATTTTTTTAGAAAGCTTAATTTATTTTTTTGGTGGTTTGTTTTAATTACTTTGTATTTTCCTTCTTACGTTTTGGGGTTTTAATTTTCTTGTGAACACTATCATATCAATCGGTACCAGTAACGTTCACTTCACTGATGGAATTAGGATGCAAATGGAGGTGCAGAGAAGGCTGCATGAACAATTGGAGGTAAGAAATTGATTAGAAAATATTTTTAGTATTTTCCTAAAAGAGGGAGTCGAAGAGCTTCCATTCTATCAAATTTTAAAGCTATTTGTACAAAAAAAAAAAAAAAAAATCGCCTGCTGTGGCAAACAACCTGATACATTACTAATAATAAAAAAAATGGAGAAATTATCTTCTTATACTATGCTGTAGCAAGCATATATACTTAATGTGTAATTTATTTCAATGGAATTACGGTGTCTTAATTAATTAGCTGGTCCTTATTGGATTATTTCTTTTTGTTTGGCTGGCAAGAATGAATGTGAATAAATATATACACATATATATAATTGTGCAGGTGCAGAGACACCTTCAATTGAGGATAGAGGCTCAAGGGAAGTACATGCAAACTATACTGGAGAAAGCATGTCAAACACTTACCGGTGAAAATATGGGCGCCGCTTCAGCAACAGTACCCGGAGGAGGAGGAGGAAGCAACTACAATAATAAGCAAGGAGAAGGAATGCATGCACTTACAGGGGACATGAAGGATTTTGGTTCTCCAGTACTTGTCAACTTCCCTTCAATTCAAGACCTCAACATATATGGAGGAAGTGATCATGATCAGCATCATCATGTTCAACACAACATGGACAAATCATCACCACTTGATGATGGATTTCACATGATGCCAAATACTCATCATGAAAACACCATGATTAATTGTCCTCCGGGGAAGAATAAGAGGCCAATTCCATATGGTAGTGGTACTTGTACTAGTTCTGCAGGCAAAAGCCCTTTAATGTGGTCAGACGATTTCCGTTTGCAAGAATTGGGAACAGGAGGAGGATCTTCGAGTACTCTTGGCTCTCAAGATCACGATCATGATCACGATCCTTTTAAAGGCACTGATCATCATCATATTATTCACGAGTCCTCCAATTTCTCATCATCTGAAACGTTTGAAACAAAGCCAGTCCTCTCTGGAGATATTCATAATCATCATCATCATGAAAAGAAGTTTGATACAATATCTTCTTCAAGGCTTGAAAGGCCCTCTCCACGAAGAGCACCACTTTCGGCTGACCATCACCATCTTCCTCATAGGATCATTAGCCCTCCTCCTCATCTCATGAATACTAGTGCTGCTGCTGCTGCTGCCATGCCACAAGGACAAGGAAGAAATTCTCCATTTCGTTGAATTTAGCTATATACATATATATGGTCATTCCCCTTCCCTTACACACGAACGTTTAGTTGATGATCAAATTAGAGCTAGCTCACCATTAAGTATCATAACATGCAAGCATCTAGGGTTTTGGATCTAAAATAGAGTAATGCTATTGTATCCACATAATTTCCATTTCTCACCTCATGATTTTTATCCCAGTTGTACTCTGTGGATCCGTATTCGTTACTGGATATGTGACCCTGCTGATATATATTTATACTTGCTTTTGTATTAAGAGTATTGAGAAAACGTATTTGAGAAATTGGAATCTGGTTAGGATGCGATTTTCCAGTAAACTTAAATAAGAGGCACACATTAAGTTTTGCGCATAACTGTGGCTTAAGCATGGTTAGAAGTTCTCCTAGTCCTGATCGATGCTTTCTATTTAAGCTTACAAATCAACCTGTGCATTAATTATACTTTATATAAGTACCCCAGCTGCGCTTATTGATACCAAAATGGGATTTTGCATTAACTCCAGTCAGGTTGTATTGTTGGCGCATGGACGTACTTATGCATTTTAAGCGCTTGTGGTGGGGTTTACCTTTACTCTAGGCTTATGACATCGATCTTTGGGTTAAAAAAATGACATTATCATTATTGATATTGTTGTGCATAAACTTTTTTCCTCAACCCTCCTGCATGCTAATTCTAAGATAGTTACGTGGTACCCCAATTCAGTTATCCAATCATTAACAATATTCGTCTACATAAATATTAATCCTAATTATCATAGGATGAGAGAGAGAGAGATTAAAATAGGAAGGTTCTCCTCAAAGCATGCATTCAAATACAAGGGCCTTGTGGAACACCTTTTTTTTTTCTGTTTTTTGTTTTTTGTTTTTGGAACGGACTGGAACACTTGAACAGTAGAGAAAGACTACTACGATCGATGGTTTCTAAGTACAAGAGAAGACGACAGGAAGTATATATTTAAATTTAAGACCATGTGCATTTACCTTTGAAATGTCATATAAAGAGTAAAGACGGATACATGTATAGTTCATCAACAAGCTAGACGGATGATTTTGCAAAAGCGTTTTCATATGAAAAATGATTCGAGATCGAACAGTGTATCTCATGTTTAAAATTAATACTCACACTTGTAAATTTGTTGCGAAATTTAATATCGTAAACACAAAAAGAAAACATAATCATTTAACATGAAAATTCACAAACCTTAACCATTAGATCAACCCCTTAGGTTTATGAGTGGCCAATTATTAGTTTGGTGCTATATGAATAATGATGTGTAATGATTTACATGCGCACTTCCATATTTTATAAAGGCACTCCATTTTATGTTTTTCAATAAATTTTTCATATGCAGTTTTTTCACTAAAAAGACGAAAACTAAAGTGCACATTAATAATAATAAAAAGGAGTATGAAAATTATTTTCCACAATAATTTGTGGGAGTTTTTACTCTCTCTTGCTCGACCAACAATATGGCAACCACTTTTGGGTATCACATACTCCCTCCGTCCCTTTTTAAGTATGTTACCTGAGAATTCCAACTATTTTTCTCTCACATCAACCTTCACAACTTTTACATCTACTTTCCATTACTTACTCTTATGAATATAATAATATCCATTAACTTTTTTAAAATGAATGTACTTTTAAGGGCAAAATAGGAAATATGCCCACTAACTTTTCAAAACACACACTTATTAAGGGACAGCCCAAAATGAAAATGTACATACTATAAAAGGGACGGAGGGAGTATTGAATACCATGTAGCTAGTAATCAAGTTCCAGTGACCCTTGCTAATCTAAATATAGTATGCCAAAGGGCAGTTGGCCCAGCGTTAAGTAACCCCTTCTGTATGGGTGAGGTTGTGGATTCGACTCTCATGGATGAGATGTCAACTCTTGTGGTTTGCTAACATTTAACTCCTAACACTAACACACTCTCCTAAACTATGGCAAAAAAAACCTAAATATAGTAAACAAAAGTGGAAATTCACTTTCTTTGAGGAGCCGTATATGTAGAAGAAAATTTGAGGATGTGAGCCCTAATCATTAAGCTAAGGAGAGGAATGGTCCATCTCTAATTATTCCAGTCGCGTTCATAGACCTTGCCCAGTGACCACCTGGTCCTCCTTCAATTAGAATTTAAGCTCACTTTTATTTTGCAATTGAAATTTCCGGCATTGCGAACTAGAACCTTCCTTTTTTGGGCTAGGCCATTCCAGATAAACTATTGGGTCTAACGCATCTCTAGCGATTTATTAACCAGTCAAAATACTTTTCTTGCAAGTGTCACCATAACATTGCATTTATAGAATATGCTTTACCCCATGACAAATGTGGTACATTCAACCAATATACTAGTGACGCACACCGTACATCAAAATATTAGTGATCAATCCTTCTCTCCCATCTCAAGATTGGTTATTCATGTAATGAGGAGGGTAGTACCCTATATATATACGCTGGTGGTCAAGGGTGGACCAGGGGATGTTTAGCTCCTGCACTTCTCTGCAAGTGAGGTCAAATTCGTAATAATGCGTCCGCCATTTATGGGGGTTGTGGTGAAAAGATGGTGAGGGGTTACGACGCACCCTTTATTGATTTAGGTGGGAAGCCTATAGACTCTGTTAGTTGGAAAGAAAGGTTCCTACCCAGATCTATCTCCACCCACACACACACTCTTACAGATACAGAGAGAGAGGGGAGGAGAATCTATAGAACGCACTCCCACGGAGTGCAAATACCGAGGAAGCTTCTGTCTTTATGCTGTCAAAGTTGAGCCCGCATATATACAAATACTATACATATATAAATGCCTTCAAAGCTGACGAGCCCGGGGTACTCGATCATTTAACACTTTTTTACATGCAACTGCCTCAGCGAAGAATTTATCAAGCTCTAATATATGTTGATATACGACTGAGCTGATTATTTATAGGGATCCTTAAATACATATTTTTAATAAGTTAAACGACTCCGATTATTTATATGAAATTTCAAAATGAGTCCTGCACAACACGGTGTGCATTTGATGTGCACTAAATTGTGTACCCATATGATATTATGAGTGACTGTAATTTACTACTCCTACTAATTAAATCTGTACCAGTACTAGTTATTAACGGAAATCTAGGAAAGTTATCAAAGCTGCGTGAGTAGTTGTACTGATTTGGCTCGTTCTTTAACGTTAAGTACTCATTGATTAATGGATTTTGGAGCTGCTAGCTAGCCCGACCAATTATTATAAATAAATTCGTGAGCTCATTGGATTCTGTTTCTTTGTTTGCTCTACCCTCTTCTACTCATCATCATCATCATCAATTTTTTTTACTAGAAGCTAACAGAGCTAGCTTTTGTTTTCCGTAAAGAAATTCTCTTTCTTAAAAGTAAGCGACTCAGTCAGAAGCTTCTTTTGTCCCTGCATGCTGGCCTCTTCACGTACTCTCTCTCATCTCCCCCTGCATACAGCATTAACTTTAATTTGGGATGATGCTGATTTGGAGATTTTGTATATAATGCTTGTGTTTATTTAATTTTTCGGTTTGCTTATGCTAAAACACGGATGGAATATTGTGTAGAAATCCCTTCATTTTAATTTCTTTGGGACAAGTTGAAACTCCATATGTAACGTAGCAACACATTTTTTTCTTTTGTAATGAGTTAGAAATTTCATTAGAAATGCAATCTGATACAAATAGAGTACTTGCAAAGCTGATAACCAACCAAAACCAACAAACGGCATAAAATAAACAAAAAGCAAGAACTAAAGCCGATTTCCATCACCGGTGTCCGGGTGAGGAACAAAAAGGGCAAGTGCATGCTTTTAAATCGAGATAAAAAAATGAAGCCATGAAACTTGTACAGATTGAGAACCAGACATAATGAGGCATTAGGGAATGGGCCGGCCCGCTACAGTATCTCCTAGGTCCATGTCATCCCAAAAAGAGAACACATGAATATCTCACATGTTGGCGCTAAATCAATCAACACATACACAATAAAAGAATAAGAACAGTAAAGAAAGAACGACAACAAGATTTTACGTGATTCCCCAAAATCCGAGTACATCCACGGGAGCGAGAGTGAGTTTATTATTTGATCGAAAGTCTGCTAGGTAGGGTTTTTACAATAGACAGTATTTATAATGTCTACTCTTATTCCAAGCATAATTACACCGTACCAACAGTTGAATCCGCGATGGGCCAGATGCTCCGCTCCGCTTCCCTTCTGGCCTTCATTAGAACTTTTCGGTATCTCTCCATATGACCCACAAGTTCCAACATCACAAGTTCTTGTTAACAAGATATATATTCTCTAGTTATGCAGTGCACGTATGGGAGGGAGTTAGGGGATAAGTGAGTAACAAGTTTTGTGTCTACTTATTTTTGCCATTGTGTCAACTTTTCTTTTTTCACCTATGACCAAAGAAATCTAACTTGTTACATATTCAATAAATTGTAAATTCTTAGTCACAAGGGTAACTGTTACGGTGCTGTTAAAAAAAATGACTGTCATAGTTTTTGCAATTTGTTTGCCATCACAGATCCAGTTTCCATTTCTTCTCATCATGAGCCTTTGCAGTTTTAACAATCATACATCTGATCAACCCTCAATCCTCATTTTGTTTTTACAATCTCATCCGGGCTTATTTAGTTGAGTAGGCAGGACTCAAACTTGACGTTTTCGGAAAAATAAGAGATGTCGGCTTTGTTTGGTTCTCATCTCAGAAAATTTATCTCAAAAGTGACAACCAAATTTCAGAAGTTAGGGAATGTTGGGTCACACAATTGGGCATCTCTCTCAAGACTATTGTTAATTGTACTAGTACTAAGACTCATATAAACTAGGTGAAGCAACAGACTCCTAAAGGCCAGGACAAAACAAAGACTTATTCAAATTAGAAATAAACTAAAGTTGTCCCTCTCAGCTTGCTTGTTGCCGAGTAACCTTGCAACTCCCTCCCTCAAATTGGATCCTCCATGGAACAAACACCAAGTAATTTCCGCAGCTTAAAAACATGGCCAACTTGAGGGGTTTGGTCATAATATCTGCAACTTGAACTTCACTTTTGCAAAAGATCAGATCAATGGTTTGAGAGATCCCGCAAAAAATGATACCACACATCAATATGTTTGCTTCTCCCATGTAGAACTGGATTTCTCGAAAGCTTGATTGCTGAAGTGCTATCGCAGTAGACCGTTGTGGGACTTCATTGATGAAAGCCTAACTCTTCAAGAAGTCTCCTCAACCAAATTGCTTGATATGCACACGTCGAATGTAGACACCCCAATTTTGACCCGAGAGCGCTCTCAAGCGTTCCCAATGATGAGGAAGTGCCAAAGTATCACGCGGAAGCTTGAACAAGGTTTTGATAAGCCAAGAAAACCGCATGAACCCTCCAAAAGCCCATCCCAAAGGCCAAAAGTCACCAAAAACCCTCCCAAAACACTTGAACACTCAATAGGAAGAGGTTTTAGCACTCGAGCCCACATTTGTCTTGAGCGCTCAAGAGCAATGTGTTGAGCGCTCAAGACCTCCTTGAGCACTTAAGAGGTAACTGTTGAGTGCTCCATATCCTCTTGAGCGCTCAAGAGGTCCATGTTGAGCGCTCAAGACACGGGCAAGGGGACATTTTCTGCAGCACAGCAGATCATGCGTAATGATGAGATTTTTCAAAATTTTGGCGGTCTTGGCCACTCTCTCTCTATAAAAGGCAACCCACTCTTCCATTTTCCTACTCTACACTCTACAACCTCTATCACTCTCTCTCTCTCTCTCTCTCCAGTTCATTACTCTCTCTCACTACAATCTCCGCCTCTTCTAGCCAAACCCAACTGAAACCCGTAAGTCTTCATCACCAAAAATACCCAAAAATCCCGTTTTTCTCAAAAGAGGTCCAAAAAACATCACCAAAACCCATGTTTCAGCCATGATATAGTCTAATCCACCTTTCCTAAGTGTTATACTAACACCCAAACCCATTTTCTAAGCCATATTCCCCAAAAATCACTCCAAAACCCCATAAAAACCATCCATTTTTCTTGGGTAACCCATCAATCATGTCAAAACTCCATAAACAAACTTAGTTTCAAGCTTTCTATTCCATAAATAGCCTCAAATCAGTCTACAAACCCTCAACTCAAGCTTTATCACTGAAAATCTGAGTTTGTAGTCCTTGTTTCAAGCTTTTAAAGGTAGAAATACCGTGTAATCACATTGTTTTGCACTCCTGTGGGAGCCAACAAACTCATACTGGTTCCTCATACCAGTTATGGGTCTGCTATGGTGTTAAAAAGAGCAAAAAATCATTTTTGAAGTTCAAAGTCAACTTTGCTGTTGAGCACTCAAGAGCCCTTCTTAAATGCTCAAGAGCTCATGGCACTATTTTTGTGTTTTCGTATTTCGTGAACTTAGATCATGTAATTCTACTCTTATTGCTAACCATTTTGTTGAAATATGCTCATATATGATCTGATCTATTTGAGAAATAGGTCCATCATGAACTTTTGAAGTGAAAATTCATCAAGTAAAGCTCATTTTGTCTTTAAAAGCTACTGTATTTTCTCTTTAAAATGTTTCAAATCATTAAGCCAACCTCCTTCAAACAAGAAAAGAGCAAAATAAGAGAGATTAAAGGCAAAATGATATTTTTCAAGTTATGATCTTGAGCACTCAAAACCTCCTCTTGAGCACTCAAGAGCCTTATTGAGCATTCTGGATTTCTCTTACTTTTGCTTCTTTATTCTAGAAAGACAAGTCTTTTGGTGTTATTTCATCCTTACGGTCATTTTCATCAAAGAGGAGGTCTGATGCATGTTCATATCGGCTCTCATAAGAAGAAAAGTTGGATTTTTAAAGCTTGATCAACATTCAAATTGAAATTTTTGAATCTGAAAACATGATAAACAGAAAGAAAAATGTTTATTTTTAAGAAAGAAATCAAGAACAGAGGCAAAATCAGTGGATGACATGTGAGCTCAAGAGAATCTCTTGAGCACTCAAGACCTACCTCTTGAGCACTCGACATAAATCCAGAGAGCAATCTTCACTTTGATAAAATGACCTATACTTTTCGCGTTACTTGTGTTCTTAGCTTCTAATCAAGTTGTTGGACATATATGAGTAGTCCATCTTATGGTTTGTTGATTATAACATGCATCAATCATTATCATATCATTCATGCATATTAAAATTCATTGCTTGGAACATCCACACAAGCATCTGTTGTAGATTCATTATTGTGACCTCATTCATTTGTTTCCCATTCCTCATATCCCGCTTATTTGCTCAAAGCTAGACTTCAAGCACTTTTCAAATCCCACAAAATGTTTAGTAAAGACCAACTTTTAAGTTGGGCGAGAGGGGTGTCTTAAAAACCTTCCCCTTTCGTAACCAAGCCCCTGAACCCGAGAAATCTTGGTTTCAATCGACCGGTAAAACCTTTTTTTTCAAAATATTGGGCAAAAGAGTCATTTTCAACAGGTTTCTCGGGTTCGGTCCTCAAACCCGGGTAGCAACTCCAAAATCATTTTCCATAACAAAGAGATTTTTGTAGGGTGTCCACACCGCAACAGCGATGAATTCAGCTTCAGTGGTGGACAAAGTAACAATTTGTTGCTTCTTTGATGACCAAGACACAGCACCTGATCCCATTACAAATGCATAGCCTGAAGTGCTCCTTCCATCATCTTGATCACCTGCATAATTACTATTTGGTGCCAAAATTTTCAACCTGCTTGTACAGGATGCCAAAATTAGTTGTCCCTTAAGTATCGGAGTATTCTTTTGGCAGCAAGTAGATGCAACTCAGTAGGGTTTTCCATGTATCTACTGATGAGACTGATTGCGTGCATAATATCTGGTCTGCTTCCAGTCAAATGCATAAGGCTCCTAACAATTTGCTTGTACATAGTTGAATCAACCTTCTTTCCTTCATGATCTTTGGTAAGCTTCAGACCAAGCTCAACTGGTGTACCAACTGAATTGCAATTCTCCATCTCGAACCTTTCCATGATCTCTCAAACATACTTCTTCTACGATATAAAGATCCCAGCAGAATTTTGTGCTACTTCATAGCCAAGGAAGTAATGCAATAATCCAAGATCAGACATATCAAATTCAGTCATCATTGACTGCTTGAAATCATCAAACATAGCACTAATGAGCTAAATCCGTTTCCAAAGGCTTACAAAGACTCCTGGTTATATCCGAAAGTACCCAAGGTCCCTCAACGCCGTGGAGGACAATCAACGAAACTTAGAAGTTGATTCAATGAGCTTTGGAAGGTGCAAGGAAGACTCGGAACAAAGGAACAAGAAATCTAGAGCTATGAGCCTCCAGGAAATCCGATACACTGATAGGAAAAGGCTCATTTCTCTCAAGATACAAAGGCCATGAAGATGAGGTCAATTGGGTTTGAAAGTAGACTCATAGAGCTTTCCAACGGTTCAAGAATCGCCGCATTTTGAATTCGGACGAAGCCGGGGCGTGCCCGCGAAGTCGGGTAAAAAATCTGCTTGAAGAAGCAAGTTGGATCGATCCATAGGCAAAGTTTGATCGATCCAACCTTGCAAAAAGCTGAACAGAGGACCTTGGATCTATCCACTTTTGCTAGTGGATCGATCAACTTGTGGACGGGAAATTTCTAGGCTAGTTGGATCGATCCACTCTTGCCTGTGGATCGATCCAAATGGCCCAGTGAGCCTTTTTGAGCAACTTTATTACTTGCCACTTATGGAAACTTCTACTTTAAGTTGCTTTTAGGATATTTTTGTGAGAGAAAGAGTGTGTTGTATATATCTCTCCCTCTCTCTTTCCCTCTCCTCCCTCCTTCACTTTTAGTTTAGTTCTAGTTTTTAGGAGGAAAACCTCCATAGCTTGTAATTTGATTTTCCTTCAAGAACTCATGTAAGTTTCCATTTCTAGTTAATTTCTCTTGTATTAATGTTGTAGCTACACTCAAGATCTCTCTTTAAATCTAGTTTATTTCCGTTTTCATCGGTTAATTCTCGTTCTTCATTTTCTAGTCATTTCCTTTGAAAACTCAAGTTAGTAATGTTTGTTTGTTAATTTCTCAAAGTTTAATGTTGTAGGCAAGTCTAGGATCTTCATATAAAATCAGTTTGTAGAGTTATTCGTCATGTTCTTTATTTCCTTCAAATTTCTAGTCAAGTTTTCTAGTATGTTGTGTGAGTAGCTTACGTAGGCTTGGTCATGGGGTGATTATGTCACGCCCTCAAATTTTGAAACATGAAATATATAAGATAAGTCCACGTGGATAGTCAAAAGCCCACGGTCAAAGTTCGAAAAGTTCTTCCAAGTCAAAATAGTTACACGATAAGTCAACCGCGTTCCCGTGCCCATGAAATACATACATAGGTTTGAATGTTATTACAAAACCGAGTCAAAAGAAGTGAATCATTTAGAGTCACAAAACCATTTCATTTCAAAACCTAAGTGCGAAAAGTGAGTGTCATAGCTCTTCCTTGCTA
>JAXBDA010008873.1:0-13762 GCA_036023075.1 Gaultheria prostrata
CCGAGATATTATTATAGCAAGCGAAAAATTCAGAACTTTGATTCAGAATTCGTTTCAGAATTTGTTTGATTTATCCTCTCGTAAGCGTAATCGTAAGAAAGTGCCATACCGTTTGACTCTTGACCGATAAGCTTGAATAGCAATCTTTGATCGAACTTGTTATACGTGCTTAATGTTAAAAAAACAATTAACAATTTTTCTCTTTGCTTAAGAATATTGGCTTTTTCTTGTTTTGATTATTCTTTTGAGGGAGTACTTAATTATCTCTTGACCATATTTTATGGTCTATTTAGTTTGTTGCAACTTTATAGTGTGCACTTTGGTTTAAGCTAAATTTCACTATAACTTTATAATGTAAATCGATGGATAGATTTCCAATGTACTTTTGAAATTTTGATCGAATCTTTATGATTCACGATTTAGGCAGGTCCAATTCGGTTCTCGATATGATTCACGATTTGGCAACCTTGGATATGAGAACTCTATCACTTGCTCTAGAGCCCTTCTGTGAATCCTCTTTACTATGTAGATTTTACATGAGACCTCAACTTTCACATTGAGTTTTTCTAACAGCATATGGTTAGGAGCCTTTTGGCGTTCTTACGATATTCTTCATTTTTTTTATTATCTATGTTATAGTAGTTGCAATAGCGAAGAAATATATTCTGAGTTTTTGTCTTTATGTCTGCATGACAAAGTGTTAATTGTCTTCTTCAGGTTAAGATTGCGATAATTGGAATCACGGCTGGCAACGTTGGACTTGACTTTTCATCAGCACAACATGTTGTATTCTTGGAGCTGCCTCAGACCCCATCTCATATGAGTCAGGTAGATATAAAGTACAAAATCTTTCTCATTGATGAATCTTATCTTTATCATAAGGAAGTGGTTGAAGTTTCATAGTTTTTCAGTTACTTATTTTGCTACTTATCTGGAACCCCTTCAGATTAAGGCTAGGGATAGAATGCTCCAACAAAAGTGGAACATATTGAGTCAAGTTTAGACAATCCTGGTTCAACAAGTTGAATCTGTATGATCACACTATCATTTTGTTCCTATTTTTTCTTGTATCCTTCTAATTTGTAATTATTTTTTATGTTTATATCAAAAAACATGCATGTAGATACGAGGGAATAAGATTTACGAAACCAAACCAAACCTGCATTAAGTCCAAAATAATTGTGGTCGGCTACATGAAGTTGTTTTCTCCATTGAGCTCTGTCTAGGGTATTGTGTGTTGTGATCTAACAGCCTAGATCCTCTGAATAAGACTTACAAAACACGATAAAATAAAGACCGAGACTAACGAAAACTTAAATACTTCCGCATTTTAACTTTACATGATGAATTCCTTTTCACTGTATACTACTTTTCTACTTTGTGTGCCTAATTTTAGTCAACTGAGCAGTTATGTTTTATATTTGTATTGAGGACATCTTGGCACTGAAGTGTGCCTTACGCTTTTGTTATCATTAAGTGGTTGGAATGTCAAAATTTGTAAGCATAAGTTGGAAGGTCTTAAGTGGTCAAGCTTCTCCCTTGTGTTTGATAACTAGAGACTAGAAAGGCTTTTGCCTTGTATCATTTTAATTTATCTTATTATTTCTCTGTGGAAATCTTTATGCATTCAAACCATTTAGGTATGGGACCATTGATGGCAGGTTCATCTCTTATAAATTTTGATGGCTGGTTGTGGTGTTGACCAGTTTATCGATGGGTTGACCCTGTTTAGTTACAGAGATGCTGAATATTAGGAGTCTCAAAACTTAAGTAAGAATACACAGGAGGATTTATAGTGTCCAAGGGTTCAGTCTTTGAGTACCAAATGAAGACCTTACTTTTTTTTTTTTTCCATTTCCAATTCAAAAGGAGAAAATAAATACCTTAATTTCCCATGTATGGTGAAGATACCTGAGGCGGACCTGTCCGTGGTCTTGCTTACAAGTTCAGAAGCCAGGCCGCTTTGTTCTTTGTATTACTGCTCTGCAACTTTCTTCACTAGTTTAACCACTCTGGATTCTGTTATCCTGAACCACACACTATCCAAAATATAATGATAGTTTAACTGCTTCAATTGAAATTTCAAGCGCATAAAATTTCTAGGGGTGCAAGCTCTCCCTCTCTGAGAAAAAAAAACAAGAAAAAAAGTACCCAATTAACCAATTTCTAGCTTATGCTGCTTCTAACGTGCAAAGAAAGTAAAATAGCCATTACTTTTGCTTAATTTTAGGCTTAAACATATTGTGTTAGTTTCTTCTGTGAGTTTTGGATGCTTATAGTGTGTATCAAATGCTTGAAGGCTGAAGATAGAGCCCATAGGCGAGGGCAAACCAAAGCTGTTAATGTGTATTTCTTCTGTGCGAAGGTATTTGTTTTTTCTGTCTTTTTTTGTGACACTTTTTTGTGGCGTGAAATGGTTATTGCAGTCTTTGGAAAGATAATTTTCTTCTGCCGGTACATATATATATCACATATCTTGTCTTAGGATACTTTGGATGAATCACGCTGGTATTATCTTAACAAAAGTTTACAACGGGTATCATCCACGACAGATGGGAAGTATGAAGCAATACATGAAATTGAGGTATTCTTTTTAAAAAAAGATCTTATATTTTGATTTCATGCTTGTGCTTACCGGATATACTCATCGTGACTAAGCTTTTCTTGTAGTTTTTTGTGTTGGTGAAATCTCATCGTCACATGCTTAGTGTTGAATATTTCTAACCTTAAAGTTCTTTTTCCATTTCTATATATCTATGCCAGTTTTACAAAGCTTGCAAGATTCATTTGATGGTACAGTTCACAGTCGTAGTGTCCTGCACCCCTTCATTTTGTTGGCACTGTAAAGTTATTTTATTTGGGTCATGATGAAGGCCATAGAAAACAGGAAGAACGATACAAGGACTGTTTAGGCTGAAGGTAACAACTAAAAGGATGAATTTCTGCCCCAAAGATTCATGTAACTGACCCATACAGGGGGCGTGATTGAGGCTGTTATTGGGTTGATTTCAGCTTCCCTGTGAAATTAAGGGTGACTTTCCACTTTCCAGTTCCACTTCTTTTTTTTCCTCATTGATGAATGACCAAACAATAGGTTACGTAGATGAGGATTTAGAGGGTAGAGGCGACGCCACAGTTTAAGATGTGGCCCTATAGACATAATCACCGGGTAATCTTCAAAAATTTATTTTTAAAAAATGTACATAATCACCGGGTAATCTTCTTCTTCTTCAAAAATGTCTTCTCTGCTCACATCCCCCTTCTTCTTCTCTCTGGTCTCGCTCTTGCAAAACTATGGACATAATCACCGGATAATCTTCAAAAATGTATTTTAGTTTCGAATCCCCATTCAAGCAAGGGTTTGTGGTTTTTAATTGGGAAAGAACATGGTACAGTGTAAACAGATAGAATACGTATAAATCTGGTGTTGATTGAGGATTCCATTTCGTTTAAAGCTCTTGTTTACGGTATTGGATTTGGCAGATTTGGAAATACATCTAGATTCATGTACATTTATATTCTTACCCTGTCATTACAGTATAATGACTGGTGCAAACCAGAATATTCCATTAGATATTCTAGAGAGAGAAACTCCCAAAATGAGATACAAAGAGTTAAAACTCTGGATAATATATTCTTAAAATGATAAAAGCTAGCTAATGAGTACTATAGACATCTATTTATAGCCCACTAGCACTATGGGACTAGATGTGAATTAAGGACTTAAAAATGGACTACATCAGACTCAGCTGGAGATATGCTTCTCAATACAAAGATAAGGTTTTTCCTTCGGTATGGGCTGTTCTTAATCCTTATTATGTTGTTTGTTACATTAAGAAGAAGAGAGAAATAGACAAGTAGTTCTTAGTTTTAAGGTTATTTCTGAACAAGTAGGCTTTAAGTCTGTAAATGATCCCATCACAATGATTCCTAGAGTCCCCACCCTGAGGATTTCTTCAAAGATTCCTTTTAGATTTACTTTATTCATGGTCATCTGGGCAGAATTGATATTTAAGTAGTTTTGCTAATAGTGTTCGTGCAAATTTTGAATCGTTTCATACAAGATGATAGACAATGAGGTACAATTCAAAGTAAGAGGAAAGTTGTCGCAACTCAAGGATTCAATAAATCCAAGTGCTTGTGAACTCATTATCATTACGGTGTTTGAAGACGAATAGTTTTCATTATCGTGCAATTGAATTCTTAGGCGAACTAGATCTGATTTTGAGTGCTCTTCTTTCGAGTCAGGACACTGAGTGGAGGCCTTGTTGACAGCATGTCATATTTGCAATTTTGAATTGGTGTGCGTTGATGCATAGCCGTAGGTTGTCAATTTGGAATTGGCCAATGGTTTGGCCCCTAGAAAAATATCAAGCTGATTTCACGTTTGTAATTCTTTGGCCTTCGCTAACAGTTAAAATGGGAAATGGCATCTTGATTGGAATATCAGTTGAGATGTGATGAAGATGGGCTGTTTCTAGAGTTGCTGAGGTTTTTCCTCTCCTTCGTTGGGGTCTAACAAACTAGGAGATGTATTTTCGGGCCGTGTTTTGGGATCAGTTTCCGCTTATATATCCAGGGGCTACCCCTAAATTGGATAGCTGACATGTGTTTTTGTGATTAATACTAATATGACCTTGAGAACCTGTATGTATTTACTATTTAGTTCCATTGTAAGATGCAAAAGATGTGGACTTTCCTCTTGGTTTTTTATTATACGGATGAGTCATCTGATTCATTACACTATGCTTGAAGTGTCATTGGAGCTTATTCGAGCTTTCCAATGTGGTTTTCTCAATGTGGTTTTCTCATTGCTGCGAGGCTAATAGCTATGTGATATGTACATGACTGAATGAATACTCATTGTCTAGCTTCTTTCTGCAGCAAGTCATGAAGCTCACAGTCATTTTTTTTTTTTTGAATAAAAAAAGATCTAGATTGAAACTGGAGATATCTTTTGTAGTGTTTCAGTCATAGTGTAGGGTTTCTCTTCTTGAGCATTGTATTTCTGGTTTGACAGGTTGAAAAAGTTTCTTATCACGAAACAGTTGGAAGTACTGATAATCCATCTCCGGAGGGAGCAGATAGGCATGAAGGCTCTGGTGTAGAGCTAAAGCGGTTCTCTAGAGTTAACTCTGATACAGATCTCTGGCATGTGGATGAATTCAGTGAATTAGCTGAAATGAAAAATGAGAGAAGTGAACTGAAAAGTGATACTGGTGGTGATGCATTGGGAGAAGACAATGATCCTGATGAGGTATTATTGCTTATTGCTGTTAGCGTGAGTTTACTTGTGACAATGTTCCACTGACAATTTTGATTTTCTGCTTGATGAACAGGCTGACATGGTTTCCGATCTGGATATGTCGAAGCATACTGTTCCCAGTGGAATATTACTAGCAACTGCTTCTGAAGGTAAAACTGGACGCAGTGGATTAAATCACCTACATGATTTGGAAGAAAGCGCCAAAGACAATGATCAATTAGAAGAGGTGTAACTCGTGTATTCTCCCCTGATGAAGATTCATTTTTATGCTTTATCTACTTATTAATTCATTTATATTTTGCGGGGACTCTGCTAAATTAATCTGAAATGCAGGGAGAGAGTTCGATTTCTGAAAGATTGGGTAAGCTGATTGAAGCCGATTCAAGCAGCTCTATACAAGTTGAATGTCTCCGATTCGAGGTAATTCTGGATAGCTAAATTATGTTCAAATCTGCCGGGAATCAGCAAATAGTTTTTGCAACCCAGCTGATTACGAAAGAAGTAGCAGAAACTTGAGAGAACTGTGAAGAGAAAAAGGCTGGGTACACAAGACCCTTAAGAAGAATAAGAACAAATCCAGAGTTTGCCTTGTATGTAGATTGGATTAGTTTTGTAATTTGTAGTCATCTGTGTGCTTCTGGGAAATATTATAAACTAATCCTTCCGTCTTCAAGATATATTTTGGTTGCTTGAAGATTCTGTAATTTTTATTTTTTTTTAGTGCAGCGGAACATATGGAGGTAAAATACATTTAGGCATTGTTTTGTTTCCCCTACTTTTCAGGTGAGCCAATATACTGGAAGGATCCACTTATACTCTTGTATTCCAGGGATAGACTCAAGACCAAGACTACTTTTTGAAAATTTCCGACCTTTGGAACTTGAGTCACCAAATCTTCCTGCCAACGACAGCAAAGTTGTTTCTAAATCAATCAAGCATAATCCATTATATAGGCCTGCTCTTCTGGCTTTTATCAAGGAGTGGAAAGATCTTAGGCCCATTCAACGAAACAAGTTGCTTGCCAAGCCTTTGCAACTTCCGTTATCTGTTGAGTTGTGCTGTTTGAAGGAAAGCCTTAACCATGATAGCGGGGTATGTCTGAAAGGCCGTAATCTCACTGACTAATTTGGTTTAGTCAATATTTTTCTCGTATTTTGTGTGAAGTATTGGCCATTGGGTAACAATGGAAGGATTCTTTATGGCAGGGATTGTTGAAAGGGAGAAGCAAGAGACGCACCACACCTTTGAATGAGATTACTCATGTATTACCATCAAATGCTGAGTGGAAGAGGGTTCATCTCCCTGGCGGTCACTGCCAAAAGGAGAAAGAATACACTCAGGGTTGGACTGTCACGGGCGAACCATTATGCAAACTCTGTCAAACACCGTGCAAGTAAGCGTGGCTTAATGCTCGTGCATTTCCTGGCAACAGTTTTTGTGAACGTTAACTGGAGACTCTGGACTTTCAGGGGTGAAAATGCCGAGACACCTGAATTTTTTGAGGATCTTTTCTGTAATTTGAGTTGCTATGAAGAATATCGCTACAGAACTAGTAATAGATTCCTCCGTCAGGTTAGCCCTTGAACCACGTCAACCCTCAGATTAAGATGAATTTCAGTCTTGTGCGTTTGAAAGGCTTTTTATGCATGATAAGTGTGACTTTACATTCTTTCAAATTGCGTGTGTCCTTTGGTGGTTACCCAGGAGCTTTTTCAAATTGAACGAGGGATTTGCACAAATTGCCAACTAGACTGCCATAAGCTTGTGGAACACCTAAGAGCTTTATCCATTGCAAAGCGGCAGAAGTATATTGAGAAGGTAGCACCAAAGTTGGCCAGGAGTAAGAAATTGTGAGTTGATATGTCGGGTATATAATTCCATTATTACTTGCTTTTCATATTGTCAATTGCAGCACCAGGATGGCCATATTACCAATCATGTGCGTAGAGCTGAAGCGAGGTGTCTTTGTTTGTGTTAAAGTCATAGTTGTCAAATCGTGAATCGAATCGAGAATCGAAATGGTCCGGTTACGAATCGTGAATCGAATCGAATCGTGAATCGCTCCAATTCGGTCATTTTTTAAAAAATGCATAAAAATGTAGATTTCAAGTTGGAATCAATAAAAGTAATGTTTAAGAAGATAAATAGATGATCAAGTGGTCTAAATAGGCAAGGCACATGCATTTATAGCAAGGGATGTGATCGTAGTCTACCCAGCAGGTGAAAAATCATAACTTTTTTCCATTACAGTCTTTTGAAAAGTGCTATGGAAGCTTTTGAAAAGAGAGTCGACCCTTTATATGCCAGAAAAATTAAAGAAATTCCTGCAATTTATCAATCATTTTATTTTGGCCCACATGCAAGACATGGGTTTAAAATTGAACTGAATCGTACGATTCATACGATTCGATTCACGATTCACCGATTCAGTGTACGATTCTACTGCACCTGTGATTCATAGTATCGGTTCGTATCGAAAACATCCTGAATCAAACCGAATCGTACGATTCGAATCGCGAATCGCACGATTTTGATAACTATGGTTAAAGTCCCTTGTTGGTCCTCTGTTTCTACACGATAATTATACCCTTTATCTTGTTTACAACTGCCGGAGTCCGATTCATCATTTTGTATTGAAGAAGGAGATTCCGCCCCCGAGCCATCCAGGGCCTGGCCCCCCGAACCATCAACCTCATCCACGTGGAGTGGCCCTTGGATTGATAAATGGCTTTATCCCGAGGTCTCTTCATCGGCCCCAGATGACCAGGGTCCTCGGCTTCAAGGGGAAGAGGTCACCCGTAATATCCGTGTAGTCGAAAGAAAGATCACGTGGGATCGGATATTCCGTGTACCTTATTTCTTCTTTACCATATGACACCATCTTCATATCATTTTTTTGGGACTGAATTATACAAACGGTTACGTGTCCACTATACGCATCTGACACTTTTTGATAAGTGTTTTTTAAGTATGAAATGATGTCATACTCCCATGTGTAGTAAGCTATGGCATGCTTCATACTGTCATGGTAGTAAGATATGGCATGCAAATGAGGTATCAGTTCTTGTTTATGATTTTTAAATTCTGGGCGTTCGATTTCGAGAAGAGAAAAAAGCTATGGCTGAAACTGATTACACTTCGTTTGCATCACATTCCGTATCTAAATGGTGCTGAAACAGTGTCATTGTGAAAATTTCAGACTTGACAAGCTTGTACAAGATCCAAGTGAGGGCAACGCATGGCATGCAGACCACATTGTCCCTGTCTATCAAGGGGGAGGTATACTATAAGTGTTTATTGTCTTTTTCCACAAGAAATACTTATTAGCCATGCAGACCACATTGCCCCCTGTCTATCAAGGGGGAGGTATACTATAAGTGTTTATTGTCTTTTTCCACAAGAAATACTTATGCTATTCCACAAGTGATTTCACTATTCAAGGAGTTGCTCCTTACCAGCAGTGATGCTTCCCTACGTTTGGTCTCTAAGGCTGGAATTTCAGGGTTTTCCGTACTTTTTGCTGGATTTCTAGTTGGTAACATGATCATAAGCTTGTTTTTTCACTTAAAGGATAACAAATGTCCTTGTTGTCAACTTTGGTTCAAGGATCTTATCCTCCTAATCAAAGCCATTTTTCTTAACTTTGGATTGTCACAGATTTCCAAAATTCACTAGCTCATATTATGAGGTGTTTTCATTGTTTTTTTTTTTTTTCAGGGGAATGTAGGCTAGAGAACATGAGGACTCTTTGTGTGGTATGCCATGCTGATGTAACTGCTTTGCAATGTGCTGAACGACGTTTGGCAAGGATCGAGGCCAAGAAACAACTTAAAGTCATCATGAATGGCCTCAGAAATATTCGAGGAACAGAACAAAATGGTTCTAATCTAAAGGTATCATGCCCGTCCTGAAATCAAATGGAATTTGCTGTCTGCTTATTTATTATACCAATATAATCTTACGTACCACTTAGTCGGTGAAACCACATATGGTTGGCAACCCAAGATCTATGGTGGACGTGCTTTCGGTGAAACCATTTGACTACTTCATTGCATCAGAATACAACATGATAAATCAGCCCTCTCTTCAAATCCAATTGGTATTGCCTTGCGTACTGCAAAGATGGTTTCAGTTGAAGTGGTTTCTTGGGGAAAAATGATTCTTCTAAAAATCTAGGTTCCTCTCTCGTGTTCTCGAGTTGGAAAAGGAAACTTTCAACTTCTCTGATCGATTTAAAAAAAATAATAAGAAAATTGCTCTGATCAAAACAGAACCATGTTACGATTGAGCCCCTTTGGTTTTCATGTAATTTACTATTTAGGTCCTGTTCTGTTTAAGCACTAGATTGGACTCTAATTACACCCTCCATGGAAGATTTCTCCTTTATTTTCTTCAAACTTGTGTCATCTTGTCTCTGTTCCAAATGTTTACTTAGGTTAATCAAAGTGTGTTGCCTGATATTTATTTCAGGATCGTGATCAAATGGAGAACATAGTGGACGATGAGCTTTTAATAGAGGTTCCTGGAAGCGCGTACTCTAGAACAGGAAATGGTGTCACTCGAACAAAAGAATGAGAAGACGCCAACGTTGGAGTCTAGATAACCGACCGTGAATGAAGAATCTATGAGAGTATTTGTTATATTCTTTGTTGTGTACCATCCCTTGTTTTGTAATCCAGAGTCTTAAAAGCTTGGAAAGAAGCAGCATTTGTAATTCGCTTGATGAGTTAGCGATCAGGCTAGGAGGTTATAAAAGCAGAGCAGCAGCTTAATAATGTAATCGTCAATAGCAAGCATTTGTAAACTTGTAGCAGAGCAATGAAAATGTCAATCTAATGATGGTTGGATTTTGCCATAATGAACTGTTTTCTTCCAATGAAATGGAAAAAAACTGTATCACGTAGGGGTTATGCAAGATATGATTTCCTACAATAACCACCAACTTGCACCTCCACGGGCACATACTCGAGGAATGATAAATGAAACATGGTAGAGTATCATTAGTTTGCAGCAATGGGACATTGGACATGATAAAAGCATTCTTGAAAAAAGCAAAAGAAAAAGAAAGTGAAATATAGTCACCCACTGGAGGAAAGTTCAGCAATTTTTTACTATATTACAGAAGATATTGCCTCAAACAAAAAGATATTGCCCATTTCCGTACATGCTTTTCACCCCCATATTTCAAACTTTACCCTTCAGCAAAACCCAAAGGAAAAGAGAGTGAAAAGTTACCTCCAACTTGATAAAATTATTATTGGAGAAGAATAATTACAAACGTCCAAGCTTGAATACCTAGTCTTTTATTTATTTTAGAAATCTAGACAGGACAGGATGCGAAATTTGACCATCAGCTTCTAAAAACTGATCAGTCATCTAAACAACCTGCTCAAGTTGATACAAGTAGGCATTACGCATGAACTCCAAATTCAATCTTACGGCAGGCACTTCGCAAGAATATTGACAATCATACCTCATCACTCAGTGGTCTCGGCTGCAAAAAACTGCTCTGCTCGGTCAATGAAGCTTCCAGAGAATCTAGAGTGCAACATCAAAGTGGAGGCAGTCTCTGGAGGTGACCGACTTTTCTTCACAGCCATATCTTCACTTAGTTTCAATGCTCTGCTATCTTTCTGATTTCTCATCTTGCTAGTTCGGAAGCTAATCCCTGAAGCACCGCCGCCTTTACCAGAAGAAATGAGGGTACTTTTTAGATTGTAACGGCTGGGTCTAAGGGGCATTTCACCTTGAACTAGAAGTTTTCTAGATTCAGAACCAAGCTGATTACATTCACTAGGGCATTCTGTTGGAGAACTAATTGGTGAACCATTTCGGCAGGATCTTAGCAAGGAAATTAGCATATCGATGCTGAGTTCTTGCTGAACTACACCCTTGTTTTGCTCACAACTGAAGCAGGCAGCAACCAGTGTACCGGCCAAGATTGGCATTAACTCCGGATCACTGAAGAACACAAACGGCAGATCGCATACCTGTTTTTACAAAACAAAATTCAGTTTTTTCGAAATAAAATTTTGCCAATCAAAAGATCTGTTATTGTAGACGAAGTTCCAAAATCATCCGAAAAAGACAATAGAATGGCATGTCCACTAACCTTGTGAAGGATGGTAGGGCTTTTTCCCCACCGAAGGACAGATTGATTTTCAGGGTGGAACAGGGCAAAATAACCGAGCAGTGATAAAGATTCCAGCAGAAGCAAACCAACCTGAGACACATTGCACCAATAGCAAACAAGCATTTAGAAAGGCTTTCTGATATTTTCAGTTAGTTTTAGTCATGAAATAATGCAACTGAACAGAAAGATGGTATCAAACTCGATCGTGGCTAATCCCAAGTGTGTTCATGGTTATGTTCTGCATTTATGTGTAGACAGATGTGCTTGAGTTCACACACATATGCGCATGTATGTACGTATATTATACACACACACAAGTATATATAATCCCTCCATCCCGAAAAAGTTAGTACACAAAGAAAAGATGTACAATTTTCGCATAAAAAAATAAATTACCTCCGCTCATAATATTTCAAATTTGTTCGCACCAAATTAAAGAATTAATTGAGATTTTAATTTGGTGTGGAAAAATTCAAAGATTTATGTACGGGTACACGGTAGTTATATTTTTTTTATATGAAAACTGCACGTTTTTCGTAATGTACAAACTTGGGCACATTTATGCATTTGGAAATAACGTGACTTTCACAAGTTCATTCTACACTAATAAACGGATACAAATTGTACTTCAAATGGGCTAACCATAACAGAAAAAGAAGCCACAATAATTTACCATTTTTTTTATTAATGTACTACGTCTGGATAATTGCATTCAGATATATAGAAGGAAAATTGGTCAAGAGTTCAATGTTGACTTAACTGTCAATTGACATCCAACATTGGTGCAAACTGAAGCAGAAAAAGTAGAAGCAACAATGTAGAAAGTGAAGAAAAATTGGCATGCAACCAGTTTTGTAACATCAAAAAAGTCGTACTACTATCGAAACATACTGCAGGAATATATAGGCACTAGGCAGACATATATTCCATTTTTAGAACGGGAACTCAAGCAGTGGTTTTCCAGGTATAGTTGGACATACGAATGTAGTGCATGTAATGGACAATACAATGGTATGTCGAATCACCTGATCAGTAGCTACTCTCCACTTGCTTGTGCAATGAGAAAGAAGAAAACTCATTAAGTGGAAGAATTCCATTTTCAGGTCTGGCCTGGCCTGTGATTGAGATGTGAAAATGGAAAACTAATTAGATTACAGGGAACTAAACTTGCAGAACATGAACCAAGCAATGGAAAATAAACCAAAAATCGTTGCTAAAATAAAAATAACTTACTAGCATCCTTTGCATGAAAGTGATATCTATCAGAGCCAAATTGTTCAAAACCTTCAGCACTCCAGTTGCCACTTCTTCAAAATTAGAAGGAAGAACATGGGATGACTGAAACAGAGTACAATTTATTTTAAATTATTCCATGCACGACGATGAATGCTTAGATGTTGCGATGCTCATTAGCTTGAAAATTGTGATCATAATTGACGAACACACATATATTACAAAATTGGAGATATAACATCGGTACAAGACCCTGAACATTTTGCGATGATTATCAGGATATACTCCCTCTATCCCATAATTTTAGTCCCCCTCTGGCAATTTATTTAAGGACACGTCATCATTGCACCTCAAAAACTATGAGTTTCTAAAGTTGCTCCATATTTGGAAAATAAGAGCTACTGTGCCACTTCAAAAGAAGAGGACAAAAAAGAAAATCTATCAATTTTTTCCCTGACTTGTCAAAATGGACATCTGTTCTGGGACATCAAAAAATAGTAAGGTGGACTAAAAATTTGGGACAGAGGGAGTAGCAACACTCAGCAAGTGTTGTATTAAAAAATTGAATATAGTGTAGGCCGGTTTATTTCATTACATGTGCATGTGATCACAAATTGGTGCCTTGATAATGTTTAACCAGTCAAAAAAGCCAATTACAGGAAAACAATATGGATAATCAGCATAGTTAATCTGAAATCACTTGTAATAGTTAATCAAGAGAACTATATAGTCTATATATGTATCCCCAGATTCCCCACCTCTATTTTTTAAAAACTAACAGCAATAATGATTCAACAATTTATAATCACCAGAAAAAGCAGCAACACCTGCAATCCCACCATCATATTGTCTCAAAATTAAATGATTAAGTCAAAAATAAATTCTCCTACTCAATTTATGCTTCTTTACATAGCTCCAGCCTATCACCATCCTTACTGGTCTCATCTTCCTAAAAAAAATCATCAATCCACTGAGACAATCATGCTCCTCCCATAATACGCT
This sequence comes from Gaultheria prostrata, assembly GCA_036023075.1. NCBI lineage: Eukaryota > Viridiplantae > Streptophyta > Magnoliopsida > Ericales > Ericaceae > Gaultheria > Gaultheria prostrata. The sequence continues at coordinate 13,635 of JAXBDA010008873.1, forward strand.
AAAAAAGTCCAAATACATGCAGCGAAAGGAACCTTAGGCCAATATAAATTAATCAAAATCATGCCTTCATTGAAGTATGAGTTCCAGTATACGGGGAAGCTACACTATTCTGGAGCCCATGCTAGCCA
>JAXBDA010008874.1:0-13762 GCA_036023075.1 Gaultheria prostrata
CAATTCATGTGAGCAAACTAGTTTTCTGGCAAGATAGTTAAGAATCACCATTGCACCATCACCTTAGCTTGTGCAGTGTAAGAGCTTATTTACAGCTCTTCATCAGAATCGAACCATACCCCCGTGCAATAGTAAACAAATTTTGGGCATTGCCTACTTCATCAAAGCACAATAAAAGTGATGCCTTACAATCAAAATCCATAGGAGTAAAGTTTTGGCTATTGTATATGATCAAGAATCCGTTGTTGGCTTACTCATCATATATTGGAGGCAAATTCAAATCCGCTGTTGGTAGTGAAGTAGAAGAATTTTTGTCTGAAAAAATTTCATCTGGCATTGTTTGAAATTGCAAGCAACAATAACGTGCCATTGAAGCCAAAGCTCTAATTCCAATTTGAAACCGGATTTGGAAAATGGGAAGGAAGAAAAAAATGATAAAGGGATAGGGTTCACCACCTAAGTAGAAACACCAATCGATACAGATTATCACCACCCGATGGGTCCAACAAAGGATACAAGGTTAGAGCATGCTCAACACTCTATGGAATCTACAAAGAGATACAAAAACATAAAACTTGCCACCAATTGGAAGTTCACCAAAAGGATAAGAGTTAACAAGAAGATAATCTTCTTAACAAGCCAAAGGCTAAACTAAATTTCGCTCACTACAACATTATATACAAAACATTTGACATGCATAATACTCCTATTTAATATATCTCAGATTCTGGGGGCCTTATTATTGGGCAAAAAACTGAAGGTCCTAAGCGATTGCTTGATGGGCTACCCCTTAGGGCCGGCCCTGTTCTTGGATCATCAATATCCAAGCCTAGTAATATGACACCAAACACAGTATGGGAAAATCTGCAAGGGTCACTCCTATGTGGCGTCCCTTGCACTGAACTTAATCCGTAATTGAATCAAACACTTGGTGTACACAACTCCCATACCAATCTCTGTTTGGGGGATATTATTATTGTGGTCGTTCCATTACATAGGACTACAAATAATGGGGAGTGCGGACAAATGGAGAAATTTGAGCTTACTGTGTCATGTTTGTCTGCGAAAGTTTGTTGATCTCTTTGTAGGCCTCGTCCATGGAAGACTATTCTGTTCTCCGTGGAGCACTGAATTGAAAGAAGGCGATGGAGATGGCATAATATGGATGTTCTGTTCGTCTGTGGTGGAGCTCATCTAGATATAGGATGACAAATGAAATGTTTGGGGCCACCGTTTTCCTCCGACAATCAGGTTCCAAGAAATTCGAGCAAAATCATGGGTGGACACATACATATATACAGAAATAGATACACATATATACATAAGTACATGATTGTGTATAGGTTATCTATGTCTGTATTTACAAGGAAAAATTCTACACTTTGAACAAAAAACATTATTACGCAAACCAAATCAGCAACAAATTTGATTCATAGAGTCTACCAAGAAAAGATCCTCAAGTTATCTTTTGATGGGTTTGTAATTTGTAAGAAAGATTTCATCTCCATGTAGTTGTGTTTATGACTGTAAAACTACATTTTTAATACCCTCACCCACCAACAGAGGTGGCGAACGTTTTACTGGATTAGAGCATCTCCAATGCATACTCAATACCTCCAAATCTTTCTCCAAAACTCCATACCTCCAAATCTTTCTCCATTCCTCCATTTTGGAGGAAATTTGCACTCCAACCAATCCTCCATTTTTGCCTCCATTTTGGAGGATTGGTTTTCATCTTCCATATTTGGAGGATTGAAAAAAGTTTTGGAGGATGCGCCAAACCTACTTTTTGAATAAAAAATACAAAAAGGGAGTTGATTTTGGGGCTTCCTTTTTTGATGCAGACACTCCAAAATTTAATGAAGTTACAAAATTACCCCTTTCAAAATACAAAATATTACTGGAGGCACTCCACCCCAAATTATTTCCTCATTTACCGAGGCACTCCAAACGGAAAAATGAACCAAAATCTCTCTCCATTAACTGCAAACTTCAAACACCCTGAGAAAGTAAGGATCAACAAAGACATCAGTAGTCCAAACCAGCTTCAAACAAACAAAAATTAAGGGCGTAGCAACAGGAACCAAAATGAGGCAAATGATCCAAAACAACTAATGTTAAAAAATCAACTAATGTTAATAAATAAACTGATGTTAAAGTAGCTTCAAACAAAACAACTAATGAACCAAATTAAGGTAAAGAAATGGCATTTAAAAATTGAAATCTAAAAATATATATTATAGATTGAAAGTATGACATTTTAAAAATTGCATTGAAAACCGAACAGGACAAACAATTTGGGACAAATGGACTATATCATATACTTTTATTTTTCAGCATAACACTAACATAATCCATTAAAAGTATATGAACCATTTTCTTCAATATATTCTTTAGGCTACTACAACACTCACATGGTTATTTTTCACTTACGAAAAAAATTGCGAAATCAAAATATAAAAAAATAACTTGTTTTTAGTCAATCAAACTAACATTAATTATTAAGATCACAAGAAATAATTATATCCATATTACTTAAAATTAGTATTATATTAAAAAAATTAAAATCCTGGGGGCCGGGGAAACTCCCAACCCCATGTTAGATCCGCCATTGGAGGCAAAAGAGAAGAGTAAAATTATTTCGGAGTGCTTGAAGTAATTCATGGAACTTGCAAAAACCATTATAGCTTGGAGCCCCTGCATCAATTTTTGGAGTGCGATTATCAATTCCCTACAAAAAATATTAGATTTTGAGTGAGAGTGAATAATGAATGGGGAGAAAGTAAGAGAATATTTAAAATAAAGGGTGAATATAGAGATATGAAGGATTATGATTAAACTATGTATGAGTATGAATGGTAAAATCCTCTAAATTCACTTTTTGATAAAATAATATTAATTTAATTCTCTAAAATGGAGAAATAGAGGATGTTGGATTAGAGATGCTCTTATAGATGTCGGTCTCAGTGGTAATGGCGGGATTCCGGCTGCAGCTTGTAGGAGGCCGAAATGGAGGAACAATGCTACAGACACAACACTCCCACACAACACTTTCACATGGGTCGCATACGTAGGGCCAACGTATGTGAGAGTGTTGTGTGGGTATCTTTTTTTTGGAAATGGAGTGCTTGGAAGATGGAGGGGTGGAATTTCGTCCAAGGGCTGAGCTTAACTGAAGGGCACTTGGCAAACTTAAAAATTGGGGACAAAAGATGGGAACAGCAAATTGGGGATAGAAGATCCGTAATCTTTGAAAAAAAATTATGCTCACTTTTTTAAATATTGGGTAAATTAAATTCAAATATATTTCTTGATCAAAATAAAATTATTAATATGATATGTTTGGATGAGCGGAATTAGAAGATTAGAAATAGAAACCTAACGAAAAATAATAATATAAGAAGGCAAAAGAGTTATTTTTTATACTTATTTTTCATCCTTTTTTTTTTTATGATCGGCTACTTATTTTTCATCTTTAGGAAATATTTTATTTTTTTATCAAAAAATTTCACTAGCTTAGCCTAGATGAAGAGAGGGGAGAGAAATGAGATGGGTGTTTCAAAGTATGTGTGTATGTATTGAACAACAAGGGTATTTTCGTCCAATTCGTAACATTTTTCCATAATACTTGATGGTAATGTAACAGAAGGGATCAAGCTGAGTAACGGTCATATATGAGGGGGTGTGTTTGGGCGCTTTTAAACGTTAGGGGTTACTTTTGGCTTCTCTGGCTCAACAGGGTCATCCTTCGAAAAAAAAAGCATCCGGTCATGGTAATTTTTGACTTCCCGTTTAGTATCGATGAGGGAGGAAAAGAGGTCGCGAAAGGGGGGAACAAGACGGGATCGTGGTGGGATTTAGCTTTGGTTTAGGTGTTTTGGTTTTTATTAGTTTGATTTTTTGGGGGCTGTGGAGAAAACGTCGAGGGAGAAAAAAGGACGAGCCAATACTACTACGAGAATCATCGATGGATGATCAATTCAAAAGGGGCACCGGGGCTAGGAAATTCTCTTATGAGGAATTGGAGATTGCAACGGAAAATTTATCGGAGGTAAGGAAACTTGGAGCGGGGGGATTTGGCGGGGTTTACAGAGGATTTCTAAAGGAATTAAATTCCTATGTTGTTGTTAAGAGGGTGTCAAGGGGGTCCAAACAAGGCCTAGAGGAGTACACATCGGAAGGGAAAATCATAAGCCAGTTGAGGCACAGAAACTTGGTGCAACTCACTGGTTGGTGCCACGATAAAGGCGAGCTCTTACTAGTTTACGAGTTCATGCCTAATGGAGGCCTAGACTCCCATTTATTCAAAGCTCAAAGTTCGTTAAATTGGGACAAAAGGTACAAAATCGCGCAAGGCCTGGCGTCGGCCTTGTTCTAATTACACGAGGAATGGGAGCAATGCGTGGTGCATAGGGATATAAAATCGACCAATGTGATGTTGGATTCAAATTTCAATGCCAAATTGAGAGATTTTGGTCTAGCCAGGCTAGTCGACCACGAGGAAGAGGTCGAGACCACGATTGTGGTGGGGACTAGAGGTTACATGGCTCCTGAGTTTCTTGTCACAGGAAAAGCAAGCAAGGAATCAGATGTCTACAACTTTGGAGTTGTGGCATTGGAAATGGCTTGTGGGAGGAGGCCCATTGAGCCCAATGCACCACAAAATGAGGTCAAAATGGTGGAGTGGGTGTGGGAACTTTATGGAAATGGGAGAATTCTAGAGACGATTGACTGGAGATTAGGCTTGAAATTGATGAGAATATCATGGAGCGTTTGATGGTTGTTGGGCTTTGGTGTGCAAACCCGGATTGGGGTCTTAGGCCCTCAGTTAGGCAAGCGATGCTTTTGCTGAATTTCGAAGCTCCATTGCCTGTACTTCCGGAGAAAATACCCATGCCGACGTCTTTTGGTCCTCCGGAGAATTCTTTTGGATCTTATGTTAATTCATCTTTCTACGGATCCGGGAGCAGCAGTCAAGTACAGTCTTCAACCTATAGTGGCGATCGCAATAACAGTGTCATAAAATCGATGCCTTCTGCTTCTGCTGCTGCTGTTTCTTTTTCCTCTCCCCTGAGGAACACAAACTAAGTTGATCTAGTTTGAGATTCATATGTTTTTTTTTTTTCTTTTTTTTCTTTTTTTTTTTCATAGGATGTTGTATTTTATGTCTGCTGTTATGTTTTTTGCGCTATATGTGTTGTAACTTCTGTTTGGTAACGTTATCGTTTTGTGTTTTCACATCCAAGGACAATGAAAAGTTCAAAATTCGCATTCTTTCCATTCCTGTTGGAAAATTTGTTCAAGCATATTTCACTCTTCAGATGGGAAACAATCTTTTGTTGTGTTTTTGGACCCCGAAAATTTGTTCCGGAAAAATTTTTGGGAAAAAATTTCGGAAGAAGTTTCTTCGCTGACACGTTTTCAGTTTTCTCCATAATGAAAGCAAATGTCGGATATTTTGTAAATATTTCGATGGATACTATCTCATTTTCAATGTAATTGATGCATTTATGTCTTGTTGGCTGAAAGTCTTGACCTATCCTCTCCTATCTATTATACATGTATGATTGTATCTTGAAGGCGACAAGTCATAGACATTTTCAACGGCACCGGTTTGTTATTGTAAAGGGCTTGTAGCAGCGGACTAAAATGTTGTGCAGATTTCAAAAAAGAAAAGAAAAAATGTTGTGCAGATTTCAATAATGCTGTTAGGCTGTTAGCTAATGATGCCTTCGATTGTGGTAGCAATCAAATCAAATCCTCGAGCTATAGATTACTACACTGGTTCATCAAAGCTAACCACATATTCTGCAGCTTTTTGTCCAACTACATTTCACCTTTTGAACAGGATCGATGAGTGCTTGGTATTATTAATCTCATCGCTATTAGTCTGATGGAATTCTATATTCCTTCAATATTAATCCCATCAAACAACGGCCCCAAAATAAACTTCAGGCACTTTTCAATTAACACAATCTCACCACCCCTAGTTTTGACAGCAGTGAAAACCAGTAGTCAAGCTATAGTCACTGCAGACTCTTCTAAGTTCTCATCTTTCTTCTGCTTCATCTGCATCTATATCACTATTGTATAGAAAGTAAGTTGGTTCAATTAAAATGTCCATTTTTTTCCCTTTCGATATATCTTGATTATTTAGATTTCCCGATTCAGTTTTTAGGCATTGTATAAAATGCCTTTCGATCTATATGTTGGGAATTGACTTAGTTTTGTAATGTTTGGCATTCATCTTCACAAATACGGAGTATACATTTCGGTTTTCACCTATTTCCAGGTCCGGAACTGGAGTTCTGAAAATTCCCTCTTTCTTTGTTTTCCTTCTTGTTAAGAAATATTGTCTCACATTGCCTAGAAGAGGAATGTGTGATCACTTAATATATGCTGTGACCTCTCCACTCATTGCCAATTGGTTTTGAGTTGGATGTTTCCACACTTCTTATCCTTGTTCGCGTCAACTATAGTATTGACATATGATAAGTGGAGTATTCCGAATAGGTCTACGGACACAAATCCGGACATCAAACGTGAATGGATGACAGAATTTTCGGAACAGGGTTGAAATACTTCCACTTCCTAAAAACAAATCACATATACAAAAGGGAATATTGTTTTCTTGAGGGAACATCGCAACAATCTTGGAGGAGGTTCATTATTGCAACTATTGCTCAAAGATTGCATTTGGCTGCCTCGAAAAACAGTGGGAATCGTCAATGCATAATTTTGAGAAGGTGAAGAAGGTTTAGTCAGGTTTATATACAAAATCATTGCATAAAATATTGAATCTTGAAATTCAAAGCAAAGATCTTCTCTAGATAAGAAGCAAAGGTTACAACAACAGAGGAGCAAGTTAATTCCCAACCTGGTGATCAAAACGCCAATCTATACAACCTCTAATGATAGAATCATGAAATCTAAAACAACCAAGACCAATAGGAAGAAAACTCATACTATTTGACCCAACTTACAGACGCTCATTATTATCCAAAATCTAAAACATAACTGGCTCCAAACATCCCCCTACTCTTTGTTCAAAAGTGATATAGATGGAGTTGAAGCAGTAGAAGATGATGTGAACTTCGAAGAATCTGTATTATAAGTATTGCTTGAATATTGGTTTTGGCTGGCGTTAGAACTAGTGGCGGGAGGAGAAAAAAACGATAGCGCGGGCTGTTTTGGTGGGAGAATTGGCAATGGGGCTTCAAAATTAAGCACATGAATCGCCTGTCTAATTTTAGGCCGGACATTGTGATCCGGGTGAGCACACCAAAGACCAACAATCATCAATCGTACAGCTTCGTGCTCATCAAAATCTGTTCCTAGTTTTGCATCCACTGCTTCGAGTAACCTTCCCATTCCATAGAGGTCCCAAACCCATTCCACCAGTCTCATTTGAGACTCTGGCACCTTCAAATCAAAGGGTTTTCTCCCGCAAGCTATTTCCAAAGCCACAACTCCAAAGCTGTAGACATCTGATTCCTTACTAGCTTTACCTGTAACCACACATTCCGGCGCCAAGTACCCCATGGTCCCTGCCAAAACAGTTGTTTGGGACTCTTTCTCATGATCGACAAATCTAGCCAGCCCAAAATCTCCCAATTTGGCATTGAAATTGGAGTCCAACATCACATTACTTGATTTTATGTCCCTATGCACCACACATTGCTCCCATTCTTCGTGTAGATAGAGCAAAGCCAAGGCCAGACCTTGGGCAATTTTATACCTTGTTCCCCATGTCAACAAGCTTTTCCCTTTGAATAGATGGAAATCTAGGCTTCCATTTTCCATGAACTCGTAAACAAGTAATAGTTCTTTCTTTTCGTGGCACCAACCAATGAGTTGCACCAAATTTCTGTGCCTCAATCGACTAATGATCTTCACTTCTGTCGCATACTCTTTTACCCCTTGTTTTGACCCCTTTGATATCCTCTTGACGGCAATATAAGAATTCAATTCCCTCAAGAAACCTCTATAAACTCCGCCAAACCCTCCCTCTCCAAGCTTTTGTTCATCCTCAAAGTTATTTGTTGCATGAGATAATTCACGGTAGGAAAATTTCTTCGGCCCGCTACCTGCCTCAAATTCATTTTCCATGGACATCTCAACTTCAAACTCATCTTTTTCATTTGCTCTACTTCTCTTCCACAAGCCAAATCCAACCAAAACAAAGCCACCAACCAAAACACCTGAGCCAACAACAATTCCCACCAAAGCTCCAAGTGGGAATTTTTTCGGCCTCGGTTCCACTGGACCTGTGACATTCTTATTGCTATCATTAACCACTGGATCTGTGACATTTTGTTTGGTGTCATTAATTTGCAAACTTGAACTAAATTCCCATGATTTCACAATATTTTTCTCAAACCATTTTCCAGTTGCAGCTGAGAACCCAACTCTTACCCATTGAGGTAAGTACCTCAAATCAATGGTATCTTCCACTCTGGTAGTATTAGTAGAATCAGTGATCAAAACTACACTTAAATTGTGTGAACTTGAATTATACCTAATCCAAGCCTCATTCTGTGCCCCATTAATTACATCACAGTGCCAAGCAGCAGTAACATTTGATATAACAGAATTGACATCAATACCTACATGACAATTGATATTATCCGGGTCTACACCCGGATTACGAAACGTATCAAATTCCACAGCAAGAAAATCGCTAGTGGGTTTCGACCCACTCTCATTAAGTGGGAGACCTATTGCAACACCACCTGCGAAACTTGACCCTTCTGGAGCGAGAAAGAAGGTGAGTCCATCGGCAAAACTCTCATTCCCCTCCGAATCAATCACAAAAACAAAATGGGTATCGAAATCTGTTAATTTTCTCGTGGGTTCATCCCAAAGGTGAAGGAGATCGATGTAAGTGGCTTTACCTGCTTTTGGCTGCGAAGCGCTGCTGCGTGTGGACGAGGTGACCTCGAGGCCGTTGTATGTGATATAGGCATCTGGGTATGCTGTTATGTTGGCGTTTTGTTCGTGTGTCGGGCCAATGTTTGTCAGGTTGAAGAATAGTGACTGTGTTTGAGGAAATAGAAAGCAGAAGAACAAGGAGAGAGAAGAATACAGCAGCAGAATTTGGAAGTTGAAGATAGCCATGGCTGTGGGGAGAAATTGGGAGTTTGAGTTTCGGATGAACTTTTGGCATTATTGATGAATTACTTGCTCTTTGCATTGTGCTTTCTTTCCTGGTCTTTGCCGTGTGCTTTCTTTCCTGTTCAATTTACTTTTTGGGTAAATTTCACTAACTTTCCCTGAGGTTTCTGAAATACTTCTAACCTCTTCTCACATTTGCTGACAATGTGCGAAAACCTCCCTTACGTTAGTTGACTGTTAAAAACAGTAACAGAACCGCTGATGTCAACATTTAGTGTTTTTGATATACCGAATTTGCCCTTATATAATTCAAATAACTACAAATAAGGTCAAATATCTGATTTAAGACCCATAAAATTACTCAATCGTCTAAATATTTGCTACCAATTCTAACCTACTGTGTCTAAATATTTGTGTGCATATACAAACATATTAGTTCATACAGATACTGTATCAAAACTGGAACATTGTAATTAGAAAAATTTAAGGCCTGATGCCCAACTTGAAATTTGTGTTATTTAAAACTACTCCCTCCGTCCCATAAAGTTGGATCCATACGAAACTACGTGCAATTTTCAAACTAAAAAATAATGCACTTACGAAAATATTTTTTTAGCCAATATGGATCTTATTTGATAGATCTCATTGAAAACTTTTATACGGTGCAAAAAAAAAAATCAAAAATTATTTTGGTAAATATATTATTTTGTAATTTGAAAATTGTACGTAGTTTTGTAGGGACCCAACTTTATGGGATGGAGGGAGTATTCTCCATCGGTCCCAAAATGATAATCCAGTTCGCCAAGCGATAAGTTAAAAATAATACATTTTTCATGAAAAAATTAAATGTATTTTTAAGTAATTTACTAGATATCGATGAACTCTTTTCATCCATAAAAAAGTTTAAACTTTTCTTTAAAAAAATTATTTTTAACTGAACGTTTTGCAAACCGGACTATCATTTTGAGACGGATGAAGTATAATCAGTAATATAGTAAAACACAGACATCTATGAAAACTTGACAAACAACAAATTACGCCCCCTCCCATTTTTTTCCTCCCAGGCACCAAACACTGCCACCAATTATTTTTGATTTTTTAATGAATGAAACAAATTATCCATAAACAAACATGCATTCATGTAATATCGAAAACCCACTTTCACATAATTTCATTATATACGAAGTTGGGTTGTAAAAGAAATAGGGTAACCAAACTGTTTCAATTGGAACGAATCAGATCATTGTAGTGATATCAAATTAAGAGAATTTATTATCTATTAATTTGTGAAAAAAGTTTAATCTTTTTGACAAAAGTATACTTTTGTTAACGCGGGTGGATGAGTTGGTAAAGACTCTTCTTAAGAAAGAGGAGGTCTAGGGTTTAACTCTTCTTAACCTCTTGGGGCCATCTGCACAAGATTTCATGGTTCTCATGGGGTATTGCCATATTGGCTTTGCCCGGTCTATGTGTGTAGCGGAGTACATATAGACCCTAGAATTAGTCTAAGTGGCGCAAGCTGATCCGGACCACCCAGTTATAAAAAAAAAGGTAATACTTTTGTTACTTCTTATTTTGCATGATGGCCACACATTTTTGGACTGGTGTAGTAATATTTGATCAATGAGAAATTTTCTATGGAATACCTAGCCGGTGAGATGAAAAAAAAAAAAAACACAAGTTGATACAATAAATTATTCTGTAAGGGATGTTCAAAGCCGGACTTGTGATGCGCAGTCGCCTACTTTGGCATACTAACGATTAATGCACAACAGCATAGTACCATGCATGAGCTGCATGACTGAGGGATGTTGGAGGCTAAAACTAACAAGGTTATGTTTGTCATTTCGTCACAAAACTAACACCGTTTCTGAATAAACTCACAGAAGGAAGGAATCTTGATATTGTCAGAAAAAGGAAGGGAGGACAGTGACATTTCGGAAACCTCAGGGAGGTCTCCGGGAGGGGAGATCACCGAAATTTTCCTAAATTTTATGCTGTGGGCACTTGAATTGAATTAAAATATCATTGACCAATGACCACTGTACTAGATGGGATCATTGTTGTAAAAAAAGATGGAGTAAATAAATAATTTATGGAATCAGTTTAGCTGCCAAAGGACTTAAAATATTCGACTAGTTATATTTTATTTTTCGGCTCATAATAGACAAATTAGGGGGCACTTTCCTGCTCGGATTCCCCGTGTGAAGGTGAGCCGCCCATGTGAGGTGAGTTGTCCATGGGTCCCATATTTGTGTGAGGTAGAGCGCTCAGTGAGGTGAGTTCTCCATCGGTCCGGAGAGCCTTGTATGACATTCGAGCCATTGATCTTGGTAATCTATGATGTCCTATTTTTCCGGGATTCATAGAAAACTTGGGATAAGAAGTCGTCTAAAATAAAGGTGGCAGGAGCATTGCAGAGATCGAAAGGTCCTACCCAAATTTCTAATGGTAGTGATGGAACCTCGATACCTATTTTCTTTAATGGCCCGAATTTCATATCGGCAATGGACGGCTAAGATCATGCGAGTGTTGAGATGAAATCAGAACTATTGATTGTGCGTTCAAAGACTCGGATGCCGCATTATAGGATCCCCAATTTCCCAATCAAGAAAATGTTTGGTTAGAAGCCCGAGGAGTGTTAAATAACTCACGACATATATGAATCCTCTCTAACTGCTCCACAACTTGCCGATAAAAAAAAAAAACTGCTCCACAAGGACCACAACTCTAAACTGAGCTCAGTTGTGCCTTCTATGCTTGTTGAGGGGTGCAAGAGGTGTTACGAATACAAGGTTAAGCTGTCTAACCCCACGGAACGAGCTTGACGTAATTAAAAAATATACAAAGGTTAAGGTTAGACTAAAATCTGTAGAGTTAACAAAAAAAAAAAGGCAGAAAAAATTAGTTTGCAAAGTAAGGAAGGACGACGGTCTTTTTAAGAACTATGGTGAGGTTAGTGTATTTATAAAAAACCACAGTGTAGGTCGGTGTAATTTTTCCATGAATATAAAACAAAAACATGGACTGGAAGGATTGGACGGGTTGCAAACCTAGCTCTTTCACGATCAACAGTCAAGATCCTGGTTTAATTAGCCCCTTAAACCGTTGCGTCTGTAAACCGGTTAAATATACGAGATTTTTCTCAGAAACGCTAGGCGAACCAGAAGTTTGTGCTACTGAAGAAACGAAACCTGCCTAGGGCTGGAAAATACAGTTATAATAGTTCTAATGGCGAGTCGAAGTTCTGGTAGAGGTGCCCCTGATATCCTCTGTTTTGCATGCTTGCCTCCTTGGCCTACTATAAGTTGAACTCCCAATTTGGAATCTCCCTTTTTGTGCCATGCTAGAAGCTATGCCTCCGAGTTGCAAGGCTGTGGTTCTACGTTACCTAGAACGCGGATCGTACCCATATATGAGAAAGAGGACCGGGAATGTGCTACGCCACATATTTAAATTGTGGAAAGCTAGGGGTAGGCTTCCAAAGATAACAAAATCAAAACTTCCCCTTCCAAGAGAAAAATATTTAGGAACAAAATGACTGAATTTTTACATTTTCTCTCACCAAAATTCCATTCTCTCTAGAGTTTTACATTACTAAGTAATCTTTTTGGGAAAAATTTGCGGATCGGTTTGGATCGCTCAATTTACCATTTTGGAATGGAAGTGTGCCATGTTCCAAAACAATGGTACCAAAACGTAAATCACTAGCATTCCATGTTAACATAGTTCTAGCTTGGCCCTTAACGCCTTCAAATATTTCTACTTGCGTTTTTAAAAATGCTCTATCTTATCTAATTTTTTTAATTCGGCAGTTGATTTTTGGTGTTTGAGACTCTTAGTCCTTCTATATAGTTGTACAGTTGGTCCTTGCTGTACCAGAATTTTGAAAATCAAGATGTCCACCTAACTTCCTTTTGTGTTGTTTCCATCTTTAATGCAGGTTTCTCTTTTAGTCTTTTACATCACCGGGGATGTGTTTATATCCAAATTTGACACAAAATCCTAATATGGCCGAAAATGTAGTATTATTTTTCAGCTAAGATTGGACTAAACCGAGCTATGGCCCATTTGTATTTTGGTAATTAACGGGCCTACCTTTCATCCAAGGCAAATCACGTACCATTATTCGGCCTCACCCTTATGTCGAACGCAATCGCTCTCGTAACTTAACACGAAGTTGGACTATCTCACAGTCCCCTCATACACCGCTTAAGTCTTCGCAGTAGTTTTTTTGAGAAACAGGATGGACATCCAAAATTATTAGATTACACAGTGTGACCTGAAACACCACAGATACTTCCACCTCCACGTGGAAGTTTTATTGATCGAGAGGAACTTATCCAACATGTTGGGAAGTTTGCCATATCCCAAGAATACGTTGTAATAATTTTGACGAGGTGGTCACATCATCCATGAATTTAGTAACTACATCCTCGTGTAAATCTATTTGACACTGTTTTGTATGCGCCAAATGTGGAGGTTGCTAATGTAATCCACAGAATGTAAATGCGAGAAGTGTTTTTTTTTCATAAAGCTTCAAACCTTATGGAATTTGTAAAGACAAATGTACATGCATTTGACTTGAACAAGAAAATTGTATTACCCTAAAAAGGATTAACAACATTAGAGTGTGTTTAATTATGAA